>CAUYPK010051458.1:0-31049 GCA_963574355.1 Loris lydekkerianus | reverse complement strand
TGGAAAAAGCCCAAATGCCCATCAATCCATGAATGGATCCAAAAATTGTGGTATATGTACACCATGGAATATTATGCAGCTTTAAAGAAAGATGGAGACTTTACTTCTTTCATGTTTACATGGATGGAGCTGGAACATATTCTTCTTAGTAAAGTATCTCAAGAATGGAAGAAAAGGTATCCAATGTACTAGCCCTACTATGAAACTAATTTATGGCTTTCATAGGAAAGCTATAACCCAGTTATAACCTAAGAATATGGGTAAGGGAGAGGGAGGGGAGGGAGGGGGATGTTGGGCAGAGGGAGAGTGATTGGTGGGATTACACCTGCGGTGTATCTTACAAGGGTACATGTGAAACTTAGTGAATGCAGAATATGATTGTCTTAACACAATAACCAAGAAAATGCCAGGAAGGCTATGTTAAGCAATGGGATGAAAATGTTTCAAACTATTTATAAAACCGTGTATGGTGCCCCATAATCTCATTACTGTACACAGATATGATCTAATACTAATAAAAAAAAATAAAATTTTAAAAAAAGCTAGAAATGAGTAAGCTTAGTGAAGAAAGCATGTCAAATACCAATATAGGTTGAAAGCTACCCCTCTTGCACTCAACAGTCAAGTTATGAATGCAAAAGAAAAGTTCTAGAAGAAAATTAAAATGCTACCCCGGTGAATAAACAAATGATAAGAAAATAAAACAGCCTTAAGTTTGGCTTGTCTACATAGATCATACCCATCACAATATTCCCTTAAGTCAAAGCCTAATCCAGAGCAAGGCCCTAACTCTCTTCAATTCCATGAGCTGAGAGAGGCAAAGAAGCTACAAAAGAAAAGTCTGAAGCTAGCAGAGGTTCATTCATGAGGCCTAAGAAAAGCCATCACCATAACACAGAATTGCAAGATGAAGACTAAGCACAATGGTTCATACTTGTATTTGCAGCACTTTGGGAGGAAGAGGTCAGAGGATTGGGTGAGCCAAGGAGTTTGAGACCAGTCACGGTAAGAGAGTAAGACCTCTCTCTACAAAAAATTTTTAAAAATTACTCAGGCATGGTGTTGAATGCCTGTAGTCCTAACTTCTTGGGAGGATGAGAAGCAAGAATTAGCTTGAGCCCAGGAATTGAACGCTGCTATGAGCTATCATGGCACCACTGCTTTTGAGCCCGGGTGACAAGAGTTAAGACCCTGTCTCTGAAAATAAATGAATGAACAAGTAAAAGATGAATCAATGAATGAATGAAAGAAAAAGGGGCGGTACATGTGGTTCAGTGAGTACAGTGTCGGTCCCATACCAAGGGTGGTCCTGGCCAAACTGCAACAAAAAAAATAGCCAGACGTTGTGGTGGGCACCTGTAGTCCCAGCTACTTGGGAGACCTAGGCAAAAGAATCGCCTAAGCCCAGGAACTGGACATTGCTGTGAGCTGTGTGACACCACAGCACTCTACCAAGGGTGATAAAATGAGACTTTGTCTCTACAAAAAGAAAAAAAAGAAAAAAAAAAAGAAATGGAAGAAAAAGTACAAGGCGAAGCACCAAGTACAGATATAGAAGATGCAGCAAATTATTGAGAGGATTTAGCTGAGATAGTAAAGGAATCTACATTGAACAGATTTTTAATATATAAAAAAACAACCTTCTCTTAGAACAGCAGTTCTCAACCTGTGGGTCACAATCCACAGGAACTGTATTAAAGGGCTGCTGCATTAGGACAGTTAAGAACCACTGCCTTAGAAGATGCCATCCAAGATATTCATAGCTAGAAAGAAGAAGTCACTGTCTGGCTTCAAAACTCAAAGAATAAGCTGACTTTTTGTTAGAGGCTAATACAGCTAATGACTTTTAAGTTGTAGCCAATGCTCATTCACCATTTTAAAAATCCTTGGGCCCTGAAGAATTATGTTAAATTTACTCTATGCTCTATAAATGGAACAACAAAGCCTGGATGATAGCACTTCCATTTACAGCATGGTTTCCCAAATATTTTAAACACACTGTTGAGATCTACTGCTCAGAAAAAGATTCCTTCTAAAATATTACTGTTAATTGACAATGTAACCCAAGAGCTCTGATGGAGATGTATAAGAGGGTAATGTTATTTTCATGTCTACTAACACAATATTCATTCTGCAGTGCATGGATCAAAGAATAATTTCAACATTCAAGTCTTATTATTTAAGAAATACATTTCATGAGGCTAGATAGCTGCCATAGATAATGATTTCTCTGATGGATCTGGGGAAAGTCAATGGAAAATTTTCTGGAAAGGATTCACCATTCTAAATGCCATTAAAATCCTTTGTGATTCATGGGACAAGGTCAAAATAACATTAATAGGAGTTTAGAAGAAGTTGATTCCAACCATCATGAACAACTCTGAGGGGTTCAGGATTTCAATGGAGGAAGTAACTACTGATGTGGTAGAAATAAAGGAGAACTAGAAGTAGAGCCTGAAGATGTGATTGAATTGCTACAATTTCATGATAAAACTTGAACAGATGAGGAGTTGCTTGTTACAGACTAGCAAAGAAAGTGATTTCCTGAAGTGTAATTTATTCCTAATAAAGATCCTGTGAACATTGTTAAAGTGACAACAAATGATTTCAAATACTCCATAAAGTAAGTTGTTAATTCAGAAGCACCAAGGTTTGAGAAAACTGACTCCAATTTCTAAAGAAGTTCTACTATGGGTAAAATGCTATCAATATCATGTGGTGCAGAGAAATCTTTCCTGAAAAGAAGAGTCAATCAATGCAGCAAACTTCATTGTTGCCTTGGTTTAAAAAACTGGTATCTGGTAGCATGATTCCTCCTGATTTGTTTTTATTTCTGAGTAATGTCTTAGCTATTTGAGGTTTTTTCTTATTCCATACAAAATGAAGTACTATTTTTTTCAGATATTTAAAGTATAACAGTGGTGCTTTAATAGGGCATTATTAAATTATTATTTAATTCAATATGATATTGCATTAACACTGTATATTGTTTTGGGTAGTATGTACATTTTAACAATGTTGATTCTTCCCAGCCATGAGCATGATATGTTTTTCCATTTGTTAACATCTTCAGCTACTTCTTTTCTCGTAGTTTCATAATTCTCTTTATAGGGATCTTTTACGTCCTTTGTTAGGTAAATTCCCAAATATTTCATCTTCTTTGGCACTACTGTAAAAAATTGGCTGGCTACTTAGAGAAGACTAAAACTGGACCCACACCTTTCACCATTAGCAAAAATTGACTCTCACTGGATAAAAGATCTAAACTTAAGACATGAAACCATAAAGATTTTTGGAGACAGTGCAGGGAAAACACTTGAAGAAATTGGCCTGGGAGAATACTTTATGAGGAAGAACCCCCTGGGCAATTGAAGCAATGCCAAAAATACATTACTGGGATCTGATCAAACTAAAATGCATCTGTATAGCCAAGAACACAGTAAGTGAAGCAAACAGACAGCCCTCAGAATGGGAGAAGATATTTACAGGTTATGTTTCTGACAAAGGTTTGGTAACCAGAATCTACAGAGAACTCAAACTTATTAATAAGAAAAGAACAAGTGATCCCATTTCGTTGTGGGCAAGAGATTTGAACAGAAGATTCTCTGAAGAAGACAGGCACATGGCTTATAGACACATGAAAAAATGCTCATCATCTTTAATCATTCGAGAAATGAAAATCAAAACTACTTTGAGATATCATCTAACTCCAATAAAAGTAGCCCACATAACAAAATCCCAAAACTACAGACATTGGCATGGATGCAGAGAAAGGGGAACACTTGTGCTCTGCTGGTGGGAAAGCAAGCTAATAGTTTCTTTTCGGAAAAAAGTTTGGAGAATACTTAGGGATCTAAAAGTAGACCTGCTGTTCAATCCTGCAATTCCTCTACTAGGTAATATATCCAAAAGACCAAAAATCACTTTACAACAAAGATATTACACCAGATTGTTTATTGCAGCTCAATTCATAATTGCCAAGTCATGGAAGAAGCCCAAGTGCCCATTGACCCATGAATGGATTAATAAATTGTGGTATATGTATACCATGGAATATTATGCAGATGGAGACTTTACCTCTTTCATGTTTACACGGATGGTGCTGGAACATATTCTTCTCAGTAAAGTATCTCAAGAATGGAAGAAAAAGTATCCAATGTACTCAGTACTATTATGAAACCAACTTATAATCACCCACACTTTCATATGAAAGATAAAATAAAACTATAGCCCAGGATGAAGGAGGGAAAAGGAGGGGCATGGGAGGAGGTTGGATGGAGGGAGGGTAAATGGTGGGACCCTACCTATGGTGCATACTGCAAGGATACCAGTCAAATCTATTAAGTGTAGAGTATAAATGTCTTAACATAATAATTAAGTGAGGTGAAGGCTATGTAAACATTCCAAATTGTATATAAAATCAGCACATTGTACCCCATAAATGCATTAATGTATACATGATTTATGTATTTATTACTTAATAAAAAAGGAAAAAAGCAACTGCTACAGCAATTCCAATCTTCAGCAGCCAGCACAATGCTCAGTCAGCAACCATCAACACTGAGGCAAGACCTCCGACAACAAAAAGATTACAACTCCAAAGGATCAGATAATCATTAGCATTTACAGCAATGAAGTATTTTTTAATTTATGGTATGTACATTATTTTTCAGATATAGTTCCATATTACACTCAACAGACTACTGTATAGTATAAACATAACTTTTATATGTACTGGGCAACCAAAAAATTTGTGTCACTCACTTTATTGCAATATTTTCTTTCTTGGGGTAGTCTGAAACCAAGCCTACAATATCTCTGTGTTATCCCTGTACTTTTGATTTCCCTTTTCCTCATGGGAAAGCTGTTGTATCCTTGCCACCAGGCTCAAATTCAAGAAAGGAAAAGGAAAGCAAAGAGGGCAAAAAGTAAGGTAAGGCTCTAGCTGAATACCTCTGAAATACTGTTTCCAAAATATCTCTACCCAGTGACTTTTACTTTCACTATTTCATAAGGACCTTAAATGTATTTTTATCAGAAAACTCATTTATTACGTTGCCATTTTTGTTAATACAAAGAAGAAAAAATTTTAGTAAGCCCAAATCTCCCAACATATCTGTCCCTGAAAATAATAAATTTAAAAGTTATAAAAACTTATACAAATGATAAGGAAAATCTAATTTTTTAAATGTGAATAATAAAGTTTTATTTCTTAATATTCCACAGTATTTCTTGATAATTATCTTTGAAAGATAGTATGGCTCCTCCCCTTCTGTGCTCCTTATAACTTACCTACTTACATATTCATCTTTATATTGAAACAGTTGTTAAGATTCACATTCTTTCCTGTACTTACTAAGTCATTTATATTTTAACCACAAAATGACTCCAAAAACTAAAAAGCAATACAAACTATGATTATTATGATTATGTTCTATGCTTATCAAATTAGAAAACTAGCATTACATCTCCATTGTTGCTTGTCCAATAACATGATCCCAAGGTCAATTACAAGATATTTTTTCTAGTAGCAAAATCAAAGAAATTCACTTATATGGTAACAATTGCTCAAAATCTTATTTCATTTTACTATACTTGATGATTCATCCTTGAATATATAAGTATTAAGGCTAGAATTTTAATTACTTGCCTTATTGTTTAAAAATGAAAAATTTATCTCAGCGTTTTCAAGTTTTTCCATTCAGTTAATTATATTGATCTATGACAAGCAGTTCCCTTTTTTCCTGGAGAATATTCTTTTTGAGCCCCCAGTTCTGAAAGTTCCCTTTACTGTTTCGTGCATATTTGCAGGTACCCTTGCATTTGGTGGATTTACTATTTGCTATATTCAATGACTTCATATTTCTTAGATTTTCTCCCCTATTTTATTGGAGAACACTCTCTAGAAATTTCCAAAGAGATATACAAGGTACTGTTAAACACCTTAATACCAGAAAATACAAGTTTTCTGTCTTCCAGCTGACAATTTGTGGAGGTATAGCATTCTACATAAAAAAATGACCTTCCCTCAAAATTCATAGAATGATTCATTGTCTTTTAAGATCTGGTATTGATGATTCCTGTTTAAATGATATTCTTATTTAGATGTGATATCTTTACCCAACCTTGGATGCTTTTACATGATCTAAGATTTCAGACAGTTGTTTCCACATAAGGCCAATTTGTTTTCCAAGAATGAGAAACTGGGATACCAAAACTGTGCAAAATCAGCAAAAGAAAAGAAGAAATAAATTTTGAATATAAATGCAAAAATGTATCAGTTTAACCAAATAATTGTCACCCTCCACAACAATACAAAATAAGAGAGTCAAAAATAGAAAATAATTCTGCTTATCACACAATTTAATTAGCATGTGCCCAAAAGAGAGAAATGAACATACTATTGTTGCAGTTCAAGTTCCATCATATTTCATTTAGCTTGAGCATGTTTTCACAGAAAATGTGCCTGGAGAGTTTTAATATGCTTTGTCCAAACAACAGGGCCCCTATATGCAAGCATTCTGGTGCTAAACTGAATATAAACTACTGGGTATATAATAAAGCAAACATATATTTTAAAAAGATTAATGTCTATAATATATAAAAATCCATTTAAATTTAATATGAGGAAAATGGAAACCCCAAAAGAAAAACAAAATGTTTATAATTCACAGGATAACAAACATTAAGTGGCTAAAACTTTTTTTTTTAACGTTCAACATCACTAAGAGAAATGTAAATTAAGCTACCATTCTTCCTTGGTAAAGATAAAACAGATAAAGAGCAGTGTTGGTAAGCTGTTGAAGAAACAAATATTCATTGCCACTGTTAATACAAGTGTAAGTAGAACATTAATAAAACAACTAGGTAAGATTAATCAGAACTTAATGTACCAAATCCCATTGAAACAGTGATTTTATTTGTATAATTTTGTTCCACCGTAATCCATCTATTAAGTTATTAAGAACAAAACTGTTCACTATACTTCTAAAACCTAAAAACAAAAATCAAAATTGCTATATCATTTTAGTGTAACTTACACAAAATTACTCCCAATTTAGAATTAAGACAACAGTCTTTATTACCAAATCCCCATTATGTTAAACAAAAGAGCTATTAAGTTCCCATGTTGGAATTAATTTGAAAGTTGGTATTAAAAAAGTTATTTCTAATTTCTCAAGTGCATTTAAATTCACATTAATTTCTCACTTAAATATAAACAACCACATATATAATGTCAGTAGCACTCAAAAGACTTCTAAGATGGTGAAACTCAAAAAGAAGAAAAAGTCAATAGACTAAAAGCACTTAACTCCAGGAAGAGATTTTAAACAATAAAGCAATGTATAAATGAGCAAACAGAGATCATAGCTACAGCATCAAACGATTCAGTGACCACCCAAGTATGTAACAACTCAGAAGTAATAAATCAGTTTTCTACAACACCTTATGAAAAAAAGTTAAATATGTGACCACACACATTCTCAGTCCATGCTGTTAGGGTGGAATGAAAATCACAGAGGAAAAATAATTTAAAAATGAAGAGAAAGTATAAATTAGGCTAAATGGAAAAGTGATGAGATTGACAGTATTCAAAAACTAAAGATAGTGTTAAGAAAGCTGGGGTAAGAAAATTAGCTTTATTTGGGCAAAGAAAATCAGCATTTAAAGAAGAGAAATACAGAAAATTTTGCTAATGATTAACTCTATTAGTGTAAAACAATAAAAATAAATACCTAACGACAAATCATAAAGTATATAGGATTTTAAAATGCAGACTAAATGCTAATCCATTCCAGCAACTTATGAATAATTCAGGGAAAAGCTTCACTTATGGCTGGACACTGGAGCTCACGTCTATATCCTTGCACTTTGGGAGGTTGAGGACAGAGGACTAATCGAAGCTAAGAGTTCAAAACCAACCTGGGTAACATGGCAAAACCCCACTCGCTATAAAAAAAACTAAACATGTGCGCACTTATAGTCCTAGCTACTTCTGCTCTCTACAAAAAAGCTAAACATGTGTGCACATATAGTCCTAGCTACTTGGCTGAGGCAGAAGAATCACTTGAGGCCAGGAGTCGCAGCTGCAGTAAGCTTTGATCAGGCCACTGTACTCTAGCCTGGGTAACAAAGCTATTCAAAAACGAAAACAAAAAAACAAAACAAACAAACAAAAAAAAAAAAAAACATACATTTGTTAGGACATTAAAAAGAGTTATTAGAAATTAAGTCATCTCTTGACAAAACTAAACAGAAGTAAAATGTTTTCATATAAAAACTAACAAGTGCTTATATTAACTTACTTGAAAGTTAAAATTCATATGGTACTATTTACAAAGATAATTGTCAGCATCTTGTATAGGTATATTATCAAGGTAATAGGGTTTCTGTTAATCAGAGAGAAGTCAAAACAAGAAAGGTCTCTATTAAAAACTGCCTATTCAGTTGGGCACAGTGCCTTGTGCCTATAATTCTAGCACTTTGGGCGTCTGAGGTAGGTAGACTGCTTGAGATCCTTCAGGAGTTTGAGACCAACCTCAGCAAGAGGGAGACCCCATCTCTACTAAAAATAGAAAATCAGCCCTACTATGAAGCTAAATTATAGCTTTCACATGAAGGCTATAACCTAACTATAGCACAAGACTATGAGGAAAGAGCCAAGGAAGGGGAGGGAGGGGGGAGGTTAGGGTGGAGGGAGGTTAATGGATGGGGCCACACCTACGGTGCATCTTAGAATGGGTACAGGTGAAACTTTACTAAAGGCAGAATACAAATGTCTACATACAATAACTAAGAAAATGCCATGAAGACTACATTGAACAGTTTGATGAGAATATTTCAGATTGTATATGAAACCAGCACATTGTACCCCTTGATTGCACTAATGTATACAGCTATGATTTAACAATAAAAAAAAGAAAGAAAGAAAGAAAGAAAGAAAGAAAGAAAGAAAGAAAGAAAGAAAGAAAGAAAGAAAGAAAGAAAGAGAGAGAGAAAGAAAGAAAGAAGCATAGTGGTGGGTACCTGTAGTCCCAACTACTTGGGAAAATGAGACAAGAGGATCACTTGTACCCAAGAGTTACAGGCTGCTATTAGCTATGATGATGCCACAACACTATACTCAGAGCAACAGAGTAAGACTCTGTCTAAAAAAATAAAAAATAACTTTAAAAATAATAAAAACTGCCTAGTTTTTCATATCTTGATTTAAAAATATACCTCTTTTTATAATGTGAATTGGTGGGAAATGTTATAAACCCAGGATAAAATGCCTATATGATTAAGAAAATATTCTCATTTCTCATTAAGTAAAGAATATGGAAAATAGGTCTGAGTTATTCTTATTGTCATTTACTTCAAAGTTATAAAATTGTGAAAAGTCGTGTTTATAGAGCATTTTATGAATGATGAACAATATTCTTGTTTATTCCTACAAAGCAAAATCAAGATACCCAACCCAACTAACAATACAGGACACAACTAGCAGGAAAAAAAACGTATTCCTACAAAAGCTATTCCACAAAATCTGAAGAAGCAATGGTCCCAACAGATGTACAGAAATCAACATAAGAACATAGGAAACATGAATGAGAATATTATGTTTCGCCAAAGAAACATAATATTCTCCAGTAACAGGCCCCATTTGAAAAGAAAACTATAAAATGCCTGAAAAGGATTCAAAATAATGATCTTAGGAAAACTCAGTGAAACAAAAAGAATACAGATGGACAATTCAGTGCAAAAAAGAAAACAATGCACAATCTACATGAAAAATTATACAAATATGTATCATGAAAATAAATCTTAGAGCTAATAAATTCAATGAATGAAATAAAAATACAATTGAGAACAGCAACAATAGATTAGATCAAGCAAAACAAAGAATTTCTGATTTTGTAGATAGGTCTTTGTAGAATAATCCAGTCAGACCAAAAACGACAAAAAGGATAAAATGAAGAAAAATGACAGCGAAAAATACTACTCAGCAAAGCTATCCTTCACAAATCAAAGAGAAATACATTCTCTTCCAGACATGAAAACTGAGGGAATTCATCAGCACTAGACTGGACTTATAAGAAATATTTAAGGTAATCCTTAATATTTCTGAAGTGAAAGAACAGTAACTACCAGTCTGAAAACACGTGAAAATGTAAAACTCAGTGATAAAGCAAATATGTGTATGAGAAAGAGAAAGGAATATTACTACAAAAAAGCAATCAAACCACAAAGATTCATAAGAGGAAGGAAAGAAGAAAGATACATAAAACAAGAAAAAAATTAACAAGATACAGGAGTAATCCCTCACCTACAATAACAACCTTGAATAGAAACCATTTAAAATCTCCACATAAAAGATATATATTTTCTGGCTGAATAGATTAAAAAGTAACAGTAAAATAAAAACAAGACCAAAATATTTACTGTCCACAAGAATCTCACTTTACCTTTAAAGATATACATAAATTGAAAGTAAAAGGCTGCAAAAAGATATCTTATGCAAATGAAGAAGGCCAATCATGGTAGCTCATGTCTGTAATCCTAGCACTCTGACAGACTGAGGTGGGAAAATCCCTTGAAGCTCATCTCTCCTAAAAACAGAAAAATTAGCTGGGTGGGGAGTTGTGGCGGCTGCCTACATTCCCAGCTACTCAGAAGACTAAAGTAAGAGTATCACTTGAGCCCAGGAGTTTGAGGTTGCTATGAACTAGGAGGAGGCCATGGCACTCTAGCCTAAGCAACAGAGTTACACTTTGTCTCAAAAAAAAAAAAAAGTGATCGCATTAATGTACACAGCTATCATTTAATAATTAAAAAAAAAGAGGGTCATTGTATAATGATAAAAGATCAGTTCAATAAGATAATATAATGATTGCAAATATATATGCACCCAACACAGAAACTCCCACATATATAAAGCAAATATTATAAAATCTGAAGAGACAGACAGAATTCAATATATGGATGAACCTGGGGGGACATTATGCAAAGTGAAGTAACTCAGGCACCGAAAAATACTGCATGTTTGCACTCACATATGGAAGCTAAAAATGTTGACCTCATAGAAGGAGATGGTAGAATAATGGTTACTAGATGCTGGGAAGAGTATGGGGGGAAGGCAGGACAGGCAGAGTTTAAGCACAGAAAATTACAACTACCCAGAAGGAATAAGTTCTAGTGTTTTATAGCACTATAGGGTGACTACAGTTAACAATAATTTATTGTATAATCGCAAATAACTAAAAGAGAGGGTTTTGAATGATTCCATCACAAAGAAATGAGAAATGTTTGAGATAAAGGATATGCTGATTACCCTGATTTGATCATTATATATTTTATGTACGGAAATGTCACCTGGTGACATGTAAACATATGTCAATCAAAAATAAAGAAAACAAAAATAAAAGGAGGAAGGTAAAGGGACTTAAATAGAAATAAGTTTCCTAAACTTTGCTTTAAATGATAAAATACTGATACCAGTACAGTGAGGTAAGTCACATATGCATACTATGATAGCCAGACACTATGAAAATTATACAAAACATACTCAAAACCACTATAAGTAAATCAAGACGCAATTAGAAAAAAAAGAAAAGTTCAGGTACTCACAGGAAGGTAAGAAGAAAAGATTAGAGAAATGAGAAATGGAAAAGAAAATAAACAGCAAACAATAAAAAGGGAGAGAAATTGTAACATATTAATTATTGACCTAAATGGAAATGGCTAAAATATAACATTTAAAGGGGCAAAGTTAGAGTTCATAATAACAAATGAAAATGAACTTTTAAAAGTAAAGATATGAAAAAGACAGAGCATGCAAATTTTAACAGAAAGTAGGAATAGCTACATTAGCATCAGATAAAATGAATTTAAGAGCAAACATAATTACCAGAAATGAAGACAGACATTAGATAATGATTAAAGGATCAATCGTCTAGGAAGACTTAACAATTCTATAAATATGTACAAACCAAAAAGCAGAGTTTCAAATACCGTATATACTCGAGTATAAGCCAAGTTTTTTTCGGCACAAAATTTGTACCGAGTTCGGGTTTTTCGGCACAAATTTTGTGCTGAAAAAACTCGGCTTATACGAGTGTATATGGTACATAAAATCTAATAAAGCTGGAGGAAAAAAAAAGTTAATCCACAACTGTAACTGGGGATTTCTACAGCTCCATTTCAGCAACTGATAAAAGTAGTTGGCAGAAAATTCAAAAAATTTGAACACATTCAATTAACAAAACCAAATCTGCACAAAAGTATCCACAAAACATTAACTAAGAAAGGCTGTATCTTAAGCCATAAAACAAATCTCAACATAAGACACTGTTGAGTGAAAGCATATAGAGCATGTCATCTTACCATAATCAAAACAAACTAACAATCAATAACAGAAAGACAAAACAAAACAAAACAAACATATCTAAGCACTTGGAAATTAGATAGCACACGTCTACATAATCTATACATAAAATTGGAAGTCACAAAGAAAATAAAAAAATATACAAAACTAAATGAAAATTAAGCTCTTGCCCTTCTACCTTCCACTATTTGAGGATAAAGTCTTCCAACCTCCCAGAGGATACAGCATCAAGGCACTATCTTGAAAGTGGTAAGCAGCCCTCAAAAGATAACCAAATTGGCTGGTGCCTTGATCTTGGACTTTTCAGTCTCCAGAACCTTGAAAATTTATTTTTTTACAAATTATCTAGTCTTGGTTATATTCATTGTAGTACAACAAATGAACTAAGACAGTGAGTTTCAAGTCAGGGTATTCAGTTGATACATTGAAAGTGATAATATTAATAACTTAAATTTAGTTATCCAGCCTTGTTTTAAGTCCCTTATATGCATTAACTCATTTACTCCTTTCTGCTACATTATGAGACAGATGTTCTGTTGTTATTTTCATTTTGTGGATAAGGATACTGAAGCACAAAGTGGTTAAGAAATTTACCTTAGGTCACAAGACTAGCAAAGTATTAGTACCAGAATGGGAAGCCAGGAATCTGACTCCAGAGGTTATGCACTCAATAAGTATTCCCCAAATGCCTCTGAATTGTAAATATTAAGAAAGGTAAGCTCCAAAGCAGCGAGTGAGAAGGGCAATAGACCCAATATTGTAGTGCTCTCCTAGGTCAAAGGGTTTTCAGACCAAAATCTCTAATAGAGAATAAGGCTTTCTGAGGGCCATTGCCCTCAAATCAGTAGAAGTAATAACTGCTATCCTCATTATTTTTTCATAAGGGCATAATTGGAAATTTAGGAGCTTTATTTTGTTTAATTTCCTTCCTTCCTTCTTCTCTCCCTCTCTTGTTCCCTCCCTTCCTTCCTTCCCTTTACTTTTCAACTCTTTCTGGTACAGTGTTATGTGTTTACCTTCCCCAGCCGCTAGGTACTATTAATAAATGAAATTAACATCTATACACTCCCAGCCATCTGGACAACAAAAATTGCCCAGAGAAACTTCGATGAATAAATCCTATGTCAAACAAAGAGCTTTTGCATATATATATGTCTAACGGGATACAATTGTACTGACCAGGGTAGAAGGGCAAATAACAATTCTTGAACATTAGCTATATACAAATACAGCTTGTGCCAGCCTATATGTATGCATACTTTAAATTATTATAGTAATTTTATAACCTTATGAGGTAAGGCTATTATCTTCATTTTGTACATAAAAGGTGAAAGTCTAAAAGATAATTTATGTACTGTTTCTCAGAGGTAGGAGATGGAACATTATTCCAGGTGTGAATAACAAAGGTACTTGGGATGATTATCACCCTACTTCAGCTGTCTTCATCATATGAAGAACCAAGCATTTTGATGTTTACCTTTGGTGTGTTTTACTTTTTGAAATTAGTTCCAAAAATGGAAATTACAATAATGCAGGTTATAGCTTAGAGATCAATCGTTAGAAATTCTGGTTGACCAAGGAATATTTTTTCATCTTTACAATGATACTCATTCTCAGAGTTCTTATCTTTTCCAGAGTGAGTACTCAACATGGGGCCAAGGGTTCAGAGGTGCTAGTTTCAGGAAATGTTTTCACCTTAAGAAATTTTAGAAAACAAGATTGGATTTCTCTAGGTGAAATTATGTATTACAGCAATTTGTGGAACTAGATTAATTCAAAAACCTATTGAAATACATAATTTCTTGCCATATGATTAGCTAAAAGTGTAGAGAGAAAACAAATTGCTATGTATCAATAAAATTTTCATTATTTTGTGTCTTGCACATTTCCCCAATCCACACGTTTTCTTTAAATTTAGATGTCAACTGAATGTTTTTCATCATCACTAATTAGGAGGTAGGAATAAACTGTGCTACAAGAAGACATTTGTCTACTTTCAGGTATATGAGTATGGACTATTAAATTTTAAAAAGAAGGAAAATTAAAATGCCACACATTAAAACCTATTTGATGCAGCCAAAGCAGTTCAAAGAAAGAAACCCATTCACAGTACATGCTTATGTTAGGGAAATACAGTTTCAAATAAATGATACCTCAAGAAAACTGAAAAAAATTGGAGCAAATAAACCCAAAGCAAACAAAAGGAAAGAAATAATAAAAGACAAAACATAAAACTGAAAACAGGAAAATAGACAAAAATCAATAAAAGAGCTGGTTTTATGGGGAAAAAAAGATAAACCTCTAGGAAGCTTAATAGAAACAGAGGAAAAACACGAATCACAAACAGCAGGAATGAAAAACAGGATCACTACAGATCCTACATCTATTAAAAGATTAATAAGGGAATATTAGAAATAACTAGAGACTTAAAGCTTTAAGAACTTAGAAGAAACGGAGAATTCTTTGAAAATTAAATACTACCAAATCACAACCACAACAGTATATAAATAATATAAATAATCCTATAACAATTAAAAAATTAAACTAACATAAAATCTCCCCACAACCGCCTCAAAAATCTTTAAACCCAATTGGTTTCAATGGAGAATTTGAGCAAACTTTTCAAAAAGAATTAACAACAATTTTTACAACCTACTGAATTAAACAGAAGAGGGAATGCTTCTCATTTTATAAGACTAATATAACTCTGATATTAAAACCAAAGACAGTACAAAAAAAGCAAGGTTACTATAGATCATTTTCCCTACTGAATACATACATAAAAATACAAACAAAAAAGTAGCCAATTAAATCCAACTATACATAAAAATAATTATTAATATATGCCATAAAAAAGTGGGATTTATTCTACACATGCAAGGCCGGCTCAACATTCAAAAATAAAATCAGGCCAACCATGGTGGCTCATACTTATAATCCTAGCACTTTGTGAGGCCAACATAGTGGAATTACTTGAAGCAGGGAGTTTATTTATTTTTGAGACAGAGTGTCACTATGTCACTCTCACTAGAGTGCTGTTGCCTCACAGCTCACAGCAACCTCAAACTGTTGGGCTTAAGCATTCTCTTGCCTCAGCCTCCTGAGTAGCTGGGAAAGGTGCCTGCCACAATGCCCAGCTATTTTTGGTTGCAGTTGTCATTGTTGTTTAGTAGGCCTGGGCTGGGCTTGAACCCACCCCCCTTGGTGTACGTGGCCTGCACCCTACTCACTGAGCTACAGTCGCTGAGGAAGGGAGTTTAAAACCAGCCTGGGCAAGTCAGCATTTCTAAGAAGAAGAGGAGAGACAAGGAACGGAGGGGAGGGGAGGGGAGGGGAGGGGAGAGGAGAGGAGAGGAGAGGAGAGGAGAGGAGAGGAGAGGAGAGGAGAGGAGAGGAGAGGAGAGGAGAGGAGAGAAAAGAAAAGAGAAAGAAAGAAAAGAAAGAAAAAAGAAAGAAAAAAAGAAAGAAAAGAAAGAAAATCCAGGCATGGCAGTGAGCACCTGTAGTCCCAGCTATTCAGAAGTTGGGAGGATCACTTGATCCCAAGAATTCAAGGCTGCAGTGAGCTATGACTGTACCATTGCACTCTAGCCTGGACAACAGAGCAAGATTTTGTCTCAATTTACCAATCAATAAAATAAAAATTAAATTAAGTGTAATCTATCACATCAACAAGCTAAAAAAAAATTGCCATATCAGGCAGCACCTGTGGCTCAAAGGAGTAGGGTGCCGGCCCCATATGCCAGAGGTGGCGGGTTCAAGCCCAGTCCCGGCCAAAAACTGCAAAAAAAAAAAAAAAAAATTATAATATCAATTGAGGCAGAAAAAAATATTTGACAAAACTCAATATCCTTTCCTGATAAGTTTCTTAAGTTAGGAATACAGAGAAACTTCCTCAACATGACAGAGTATATACAAAAAATGACAGCTAACATGCATAATGATACAAGACTAAATGCTTTCCTAAATTCCAAGATTAGGAACAAAGCAAGGATGTCCATTCCTACCACTCTTACTGAGCATACTACTGGAAGTTCTAGCTAGTACAATATGGTAAGAAAATGAAATAAAAGGCATATAGATTAGAAGTGATGAAATAACTGTTCCTAATAGCAGATTACAGAGTCTCTACAAAAACTCCTAGAACTAGTAAGTGAGTTAAGTAATGTTACAGGATTTAAGGTCAACACACAAAAATCTAGCTGTTTCTAAATGCTAACAATGAACATGTGGACATATAAATTAAGGTACTCTAAAGAAACTAAAATTACTCCAAAGAAAATTAAATACATAGATATTAACAACACATCAACAAGAGTTCATACTGTAAACCATAAAATGCTGACAAAAGAAATCAAAGGCAACCTAAGTAAATGATACATTTCATGTTCACTGACCAATGACCAAAAGTCTCAATATATTGAAGATGTCATTTCTCCTTAAATTGATCTATAGGTTTAATGGCAATGTCTATCATAATCCCATTGAGGTTTTTGCAGACAAAGGGAAGCTTATTCTAAATTGTAGACCCAGAACAGCTAAAACAATCTTTAAAAAGAAGAACAAATGGAAAGACTTGCTCTATATAATACTACGGTCTACACACATAGCTACAGTAATAAACACAGTGCAGTAATCATAGATAGACACACAGAACAATGGAACAGAATAAAAAACCCAAAATAGACCAACCAAGTACAGCTGATTTTTGACAAACTTACTAGTGTAAGCCAATGAAGGAAATACATATTTATAACCTTTTTAACAAATGGTGATGGCGCATTTGGATATTCTCAGGCAAAAAAATAAACCTCAACTGAAACCTCATACTTTATACAAAAACTAACTCTAAATGGTTCACAGGTCTAAATGTAAAATGTAAAACTAAGGAGAAGAGAAAATCATCAGGATCTCAGGATAGGCTTGATACCAAAAGCAAGAGCCATAAAATGAAACATTGATAAATTGGACTTCATCAAAATTAAAAATTTCTGTTCTGCAAAAGACCCCATTAAAAGGATGAAAAGACAAATTAAAAACTGGAAGAAGTCTCAAAGCTCAATAGTTAAGAACAATCTAATTAGAGAATGGCAACTGGTATAAATGAACATTTCATGGAAGAAGACATACCAATGGCAAATAAGCACATGAGATATTCAAAACACCAGCCACTAAGAAAATACAAATGAAAACCACATGGAGATGATCACTACAGGCCTCTGAGGATGGCTAAAATTAAAAAATAGTGACAACAACAAAGGCAGGCATGGATACGAAGAAATTAGGTCACTCATACATTGCTCGTGGTAACATAAAATAGTACAGGTGCTCTCAAAAATGGTTTACCACTGTCTTTAAAATCTAAACATACAATTACTATATGACACAGCAATTATTGGGCATTTATTCCAGTAAAATGAAAACATGTGGTTCACACAAAATTCTGCATATACATGTTCAAAGAAGTTTTATTTGTAATAGCCATAAACTGCAAACAACTCAGATGTTCTTTAATGAGTAAATATTAAAAAACTGGTACTTTGACACCACAGAATATTATTCAGCAATCAGGAGGTAAGAACTATTGATGAATGTAACATTTTGAACAAATCTCCATGGAATTAGGTTGAGTGAAAAAAAATCAATATAAAATATTACATACAATATAAATCCATGTAACATTCTTAAAATGGAAAAATTACAGGAATAAAGAACAATTAGTGGTTGCCAGTGGACAGAAACACAGCTGGGAAGAAGACATGGGAGGAAGTTGGATGAAGCAGTAAAAGGGCAACATAAGGAATTGCAATGGGACTGTTCTGTATCTTGACTATAGTAGTAGATACATTAAATCAGGCGTTCTCAAACTTTTTAAACAGGGGGCTAATTCACTGTCCCTCAGACCATTGGAGGGCCGGACTATAGTTTAAAAAAAAAAACTATGAACAAATTCCTATGCACTGTACATACCTTATTTTGAAGTAAAAAAACGGGAACAAACACAATTCACACCACTTCATGTGGCCCACAGGCTGCACTTTGAGGACGCCTGCATTAAATTATGTGTGATTAAAAAATGAACAAAACTAAATACACAAAAACATAAACACAACTGCCGAAATCTGAATAAAATCAATAGATTTCATCAATGCCAATATTCTGATTGTGATGGCATACTATAATTTTGCAAACTGTCACAACTGGGAGCAACTAAATAATAATACAGATCTCTCTCTGTATTATTTCTAACAACTACATTTGAACCTGTAACTGTCTCAAAACAAAAGAGTTTAATTTTAAGCAATTAAAAAGAAAAAAACAGAAATGATACAATATAGCATTGTAAAAGTTCAGTAAGGTATGCCTTACTAAATTTGTATGTGCTTAGCAATTCCTATCTAAAACTCAGATTCCCAGAATTAAAACATCAATTATATTACTTAAATTTTGCTCTTAATTACACAAATAATGCCCTATAAAGCTCCTTTAATTTCTATTAAATAATGTATAATAGAAAAGTATTAATATTAATTTGATATTTATATCTTCTATTTAGTTCACCCTCTTACAGCAGATGAATTAAAGTTACTGTATATACTCAAGTATAAGCCGAGTTTAACCCGAACTTGGCACAAATTTTGTGCAGGAAAAAGCTCGGCTTATACTCGAGTATATATGGTAAGTTGTAGGCTATGTAAAACTCCAGAGAATTCTGAATGAAGGGGCTCTAAAATCTCCAAATATTTTAAACCTAATTTCAAGAATACATTTCCTATAATAATCACAGATAGAATTCAATTATAATATTTAAGAAGTCACCATGAGCTCTAAATTACTAGGTTATTTTAAATTCCTTAATATAAAACATTTATACAACCTTAATCTAATAATGTTAAATTACAAGTCACAATCTTACAAATATAATAACAATACTAATCAAGAACAAATAACAGCAATAAATCATAATAAAATATGCCTAAGGAGCTGAAGTGAATATATGTTATATAAAACTACTAAATTAAGGACGTATAATGATAATGAACCAAAAACAAATTTTTTGAACAAAATTCCATAAAGAACCAAAGGCAGTATCTTTCAGTTAAAATTCATTCACAGCATTGAAAGCCAAACATAATATATAGCGATGTATAAAATATAAATGTCATAAAAATTAGTCAACATCTTTCTTACCATTCACTATTTCTGAGACTTTCCTGTTTCCATTGTGTAGTCTACTTCAAAATGTCATTACTCATGTGTAAGTAAGTACTCTCTCTAAGTAGCACGACATTCTCTCAATGGGATTATTAAAGGATCTATAGTACTTCGGGGTTTGAGTAGAGCAAACTATGACATGCTAAAAGAATGTTTCTTACTCGTGATTTTGTCACCACATACATACAGTTTACTTTTTTTGAAAAAACAGTAGTAATGTTTCACACTATACCACATCTTTTTTTATTATTATTATTTCAGGTTAATGTGAGGGTACAAACAAACAGGTCACAATATTTAGATATTTTAGATAGAGTCCTTCTTGTAGTTGTGTCCCACACCCAAAAACTGTGTCATATACCCTGTGCCCATTAAATGAGAGCACGCCAAACTCTCCCCTTTTGCCCCCTCCCTTGTACCCTGTCCCCACAACTTGAATTGAAATGTTTTTCTCCTATCACACTGTACAGCATCTTAATATCAATTAATCTCAAAAAATTATGAATCTTTATATAGACACTTACAAAAGATTATATTATTTTACAAAAGGATAAATAGGAATACAAGAAAATTTTAACTACACCCAATGGATTTTATTAACCATTAATAAAGGTAACATAATTTCTTACTGTATCTATCATCTATCACTACAATAAATTTTGACACAGCAAAAATATTCTTATGTATCTTTTTGAACATAAAACTCCTCACCCATTAAGGTTATTATTAAACTTTTAAAATATATAACCCGTGCCAGGAAAAGGAATTTTTTATATCTTCAATAACAAAGCCAAAGAACACTTCAATAATAAAGCCAAAAGAATACTTAGGCAAACACAGCTACACCAATTAATCTACATTTTGTGGAATTTCTCATATTTCTCAATATTCAGAATCCAAGTTCAACACCAAATCAATACAGCTAATCAGTGTGTCACACTATCAATATTAACCCCAGCTATGGTCTATATAAAATTGCTTATCACTTCTGAAAAAATTAAAACTTGGAAATTTTTCTGTCCATTTCACATATGGAGAGGTGAATAGGTTGGAATTGACGACTTTCTCTCTTCCTCTATCTTATTCCACATCACTGAATAGGTGGTTAGCTAACCAGTATGTTTACTGAATAGGTGGTTAGCTAACCAGCAACCCTGAAAGTATCCTGGAGGTTTGTCTCAAGTCTCTTATTAAGAATGTATGACAAAAAATCCACTTTTTCACAAGACTTTTACAATACAGACCTGGGTCTGTATCACTGAACACCTGGGTCATTCAATAGAGACAACAGAAAGTAGTAGACTATACTAACCCTATCTAATTCATCTTAACAAAGTTTTCTAAAAACTGAATAAGATCAAGCTTGTCTGTAAGTAATGAAATTGCCTACAAAAACAAAATACAACATTCTTTTAGGAAGATGAAATCAAGAAACTCAGAAACATGAGTCACAATGCCAGCACCAAATAATAATTTATTAGACATGCACAAAAGCAGGAAAAAAGACCCCATAAACAGACATCAACAGAAACAGATGCAGAAATGACATACATAAGAAAATAATATGAAAAGCTTTTAAAAGAGCTACTATATACAAGTTCAAAAATTTTAAATGAGGAAGAAAATAAAAACAATAAAAAAGAATCTTACAAAAACTTTCACAGCTTAAAAACACAATACACAAAGTGAAAAACTCTCCACATATGTTTAAAGGCAAAAAAATAAGAAAAAAGTTCAAAGGAAAATCAATAAATAGAAAACAAACCCCCCCAAAAAATTACCAAACCAAAACCTGGTCTTTTAAAATTATTTTTCATTTTGTATGGAACCAGAAAAAAAAAACCATATAACTAAGGCAATTCTTAGTAATTAAAAACAAGGCTGGAGGCATTACCCTGTCGGACTTTAGGCTGTACTACAAGGCCATAGTGATCAAAACAGCTTGGTATTGGCACAAAAACAGAGACATAGACATCTGCAATCGAATAGAAAACTTTGAGATGAAACTAAAATCTTACTGCCACCTTTGATCTTTGATAAATCAAACAAGAACACTCACTGGAGGAAAGAATCCCTATTGAATAAATGGTACTGGCAGAACTGGATAACCACATGTAAGAGACTGAAACTGGACCCACACCTTTCTCCACTCACTAAAATTGATTCAAGATGGATAAAAGATCAAAATCTAAGGCATGACTCAATAAAAATCCTCGAAGAAAATGTAGGGAAAACACTTGAAGGTAGCAGCCTGGGTAAAGACTTTATGAAGAAGACTCCAGTGGCAATTGCAACAACAACAAGAAAAACCAAATGGGATTTAAACTGAATAGCTTCTGTACAGCTAAGGAGACAACCACCAAAGCAAATAACCATCAGAATGGGAAAAGATATTTGCATATTATAAATCGGCAAAGGCTTGATAACTAGAATCTACAGAGAACTCAAATTAAGCAACAAAGGAAGAGCCAACAATCCCTTATATCAATGGGCAAGTGAGATGAATAGTATCTTCTCTAAAGACGGACAAATGGCTAACAAGCATATGAAAAAATGCTCATCACCCTAATTATCAGAGAAATGCAAATCAAAATCACCCTAACCCCACTGAGAATTCCCCACATCACAAAGTCTCAAAGCTGCACATGATTGTGGAGAGATGAGAATACTTTTACACTGCTGGTGGGACTGTAAACTAATACAACCATTTGGAAGAAAGTATGAAGAATCCTCAAAGAACTCAAATGAGACTCCTATTGGATCCTGCCATCCCATTACTAGGCATCTACCCAGAAGAAAAAAAAAATCATTTTATCATAAGGACATTTGCACTAGACTGTTTATTGCAGCACAATTTACAATTAATAAGCTGTGGTATATGTATATCATGGAATACTCTTCAGCCACTAAAAAGGATAGTGACTTTACATCTTTTGTATTAATTTGGATGGAGTTGAAATACATTCTTCTTAGTAAAGCATCACAATAATGGAGAAACAAGAATCCAGTGTACTCAGTTTGTACTCTCAATGATTCCCAAACGATAAAAAAAGATCATAAAATTAATCTCAAATTAGACTTAACCAAGAAAAAAAATCTCATTAATAGAAGAGAGGACCTAACTATATCCTACAAATAAAATGATAGTGAGATATTCTGAACAATTTATGCTAATAAATTCTACAACTGAGAGGAAATGAAGAAGTTTCTTGAAAGATATAGTACCAAAAATGGTACGAACTTTGAAAATCTGAATAGTCCTGTATCTATGAAAGAAATGAGATTTCTAACTATAAACTTTCCCATGAATATCATTCTGAATTCCAAGACTATCAAAGAGTAATAATTCTTGTTCGTATTACTACAGCTGCCAACTTTTCCCCTGTATCAGATCTTAACAACCCAGATCTGTTTTATTTTTAACTGATTACCATTTAGATCAGGGATGGCACAGGAATTCACCCATAGGAGACACTATGAACAAGTCACAGAGTTTTTGCCTACTAAAGCCCAGAAACACTCCCACAATTCTCCTCAAATATTCCAACTAACCAAATGGAGTTCGGATATAGAGATAAAAACTTATTAGCCATGCCTCATTTATACTTAATAGTAATTACCCTTAGTAGTAATTTCACTACTCATTTTTAAACTGATAATATTTTTTCCTAATTGACTTTAGTAAGTTTTTTCCAATTTTATGCTTTCCTTTCACTTTTATATTCTACAAAAGACAGTGCTCTCATAGGAGTATGATATTGTAAACAGCAAAGTATAATAGCAGCTCATGCCTTCCTAAAAAGTGGTGCTGTCCACACAGTACTGCATTATTCCTACACTTGATTTTACCCCAATTTGTTGCCTACCACTCTACCTTTTTCATTTTGTTTAGAATTCAATTGTATATAATTGTAGAGTTTAACTGTACATTACTGCTATCTTCTTAACTACTGCCGTTATATTTCTATGTTCCACACCTAAAATTCTCTTTCAAGTTAACCAAATTTCTACTTACCTACTATCATCTAAAATAAATATGTTCATCCTAAACTCCCTGCCAATATTTCCCACCTTTTCACTCTTAAATTTCTTCAGGATAGATATATAATACATTTGAATTAACCTTATGATTTGAGTTGAAATCTGATTTAATAAATACAATACATTATAATATATTTGAATTAATGATTCAAATAATGATATGAGATGAAATCTGATTTAATAAATATAATCAATGCTAAATATCTATAAAAGCACCTTAAATTACTGCAATTTCATATCTACTAATTCTACTATAGTAAAACTAGGTTTACTTCAAACATTTGAGATTTCCTAAAAAAAATATTTTTCAAGATTGGTAATGTTTTAATTAATAAAATCAAACATTTTCTACATTTTTTCTGTTGCATACATGTAAGTATCTGAGGTATTTCATATGTTTTTTCAAATACATCTATTTAAGTAACATGGAAATTTAACTAATTTAGTCCCATTAACATTGTAAAGTATGCTCTGAGTTCCAAACAACTAAAATATAAATGAACTTATCTTTGGGTAAATCTTTTAAATTTATGTTAAATATAAAATTTACTATTTTCACCATTCTTAAGGTTACAATTCTGCGGCAGTAAATACATTCACATTATTACACAACCATCACCACTGTCCATATCCAGAACTTTTCTATCATCCAAAAATGGAATTATATCCATTAAGGAATAGCTCACAATTCCTCTCACCCAATCCCAAACAGACTATGGACGGTAATCTCTAATCTATTTTCTGTTACTTTGAATTTAACTATTCTAGGTACCTCATATAAAAGAAATCACACAATATTTGTCCTTTGGGGTATGGTTTATTTCACGTAGCAAATATTTTCAAAATTCATTTATGATGTAGCAAGTATCAAAATTTCATTCATTTTTCTTTCTTTTTTCCTTAGACAGAGTCTTATTCAGTCACCCTGAGTAGAGTGCCATGGCATCAACACAGATCATAGCAACCTTAAAATCTTGGGCTCAACTGATCCTCTTGCAACAGCTTTCTGAGCAGTGCCTGCCACAATGCCCAGTCAGTTTTTCTATTTTAAGTAGAGATGGCAACTTGCTTTGCTCCTGAGCACAGGCTATCTACCCACATCCACCCACCTCTGCCTCCGCCCATCTCAGTCTCCAACGCCTGGGCCTCCACCCGCCTCGGCCTCCCACAATTCTAGGATTACAGGCATGAGCCACCATTTCCCCCACCTCATTTTTTTAAAAAACTGAATAGTATTCCATTGTGTGTATGTGTGTGTATACCACATTTTGTTTATCCATTCATTCACTAATGGGCATTTGGGCTATTTCTATCTTTTAACTACCATATATAATGCTGCTACAAATATTGGCATACTAGTATCTTGTTTGAGTCCTCACTTTCAATTCTTCTGGGTATGTGCCCAGAAGCAGAATTGCTGGATCACATAATGGTAATTTTATGTTAATTTTTCAGGAAACACTGTATCATTTTCCACACCAACTATGCAATTTTAAATTATTACCAGCTATACAGAGATGTTCTAATTTGTCCATATCCTTACTAAAATTATTTATTTTATTTTTTAAATAGCTCTCCTAATGGTTGTGAAATGGAATCTCATTGTGGTTTTGATTTGCAGTTTTCTCAGGACTAGATGTTGAACATCTTTTCATATTTGTATTGACATCTCTATATTTCCATTAGAGAAATGTTTACACAAGCACTTTGCCCATTTTTTGATTGGGTTATTTATTTTTTTGTTGTTGAGTTTTAGGAGTTCCCTATATATTCTGAATGTTAACCTCTTACCAGATAAATAATTTGCAAATATTTTCTCCCATTCTGTGGGTTACCTTTCTACTCTCTTGATGGACTCTTTTAATGCTCATAAGTTTTTGATTTTGATGAAGTTCAATTTTCTATTTTTTTCTTTTGCCTGTACTTTTGATGTAATCACCAAGAAATCACTGCCAAATTCAATGTCATGAAGTTTTTCCCTTATATTTTCTTCTAAGAGTTTCATAGTTTTAGCCCTTACATTTATGTCTTTGAATGATCCAAGTGAACTTGTGAAACAACCCTTTACAAGAAACTATCATTAACTTCCAAAAAAATGAATAGTTTTTTTTTTTTTAATTAATCTAAACTATAAAGTGATTTACACTGGAACTCCATTATAATGTACCTTGCTACCGCACACATTATTTCATTATGAGACCAAAGCCAGAAATGAAAGAGGTATCTGAACCTTTCACAAAACAGTGAGAGTAAGGTTCAGGCAAGAATACACATCAGGACAAAATCTAAGCTTCTCATCAATTGTCAATCTATATAGTACAATGGCTCCAAATCACCTTCCTATATAGATGGTACTGAAGTACTCACATTGTGACTTCTTTGAATTACAAAACATAGTAACTAAGAGTAAGACGGATTAAGATGTAACATTCAACAAAAATGTACAATTTTCATTCAGGAAATTTCAAAAGAAATTTTCAAAAAGAAAACTTGTTACCAAGCATAGAGCAATGATTTAAAGTGGTAAAGTTGACAAGAAAATATTATAACAATCAATTTTAGTTTTCTTGCATATCTCTAAGATCAGAACAGGAAATAAGAGTACAACTTCACAACTAAGTTAAACAACCAATTCTATGTTTAATTTTCTCCCAATTACGAAAAGCATTTACTCTTCTAAAGACCTAATATTTATTTAACTTCAATGAGTACATAAAAATAAAAATATAAATTTAAAATAGTTCCTATGGAACTAAAGTACTATATTGAGACCTTGGCTTCCAGTCCCACCATTACCACATTTCAAAAAGGAAATTGTTATAGTGAAAAGAACAGTCATAAAATGTGGTTCTTTTCTTAACTCTACTCATTGTCTTTAATTTAAAATAAAGAAATGAAATGTGATGATCTCAAATGCCTCTACCAATTCTAAAAATCTATTTTAAACAAACATACATGAGTAAAAATTTCATGATTTCCTGGACTGCACTGTCTGTAACAGCGGTCCCCAACCTTTTCGGCACCATGGATGTTTCATGGAAGACAATTACTCCATGGACCAGAAGAGGTGGGGGAGTAGGAGATGGTTTTGGTATAAGTCTGCAAGCAATTATTTATAGGCAATTCCTAGGATATGATTAAGATAGGCTTTGTTAAATTTGTTCGTGAGTTGAATTTGTACGTACGAATGGGTACATTCACCTATTACCTGTAATAGCCTCTTAAGTGCGAGTCATATGTCAGTCAGACACTTATAACTTGGGGTCTTACTGTAAAAGCCTTCATTCATAAGTGCAAGTTTTACATAAGTAAGATGTTTGTGACTCAGGGACTGCCTGTATTATGGTTTCTGCACAAACCTCTCTGCTAACGATAATCTGTATTTGCAGCTGTTCCCCAGCACTATCATCATGGCTGCAGCTTCACCTTAGATCATCAGGCATTAGATTTTCATAAGGAGCATTCAACCTAGATCCTTCATATATAGTTTACAGTAGAGTTCATGTTCCTATGAGAATCTAATGCCACTGATCTGTCATGAGGCTGAACTCAGGTGGGTGATGTGAGCAAAGGGGTACAATTGTAAATACAGATGAAACTTTGCTCACTCACATGCCAGCTGCTCACCTCCTGCTGTGCAGCCTAGTACCTAACAAGCCACAGATGGGTCTGTAACCCAGGGGTTGGAAACCGCAGGTCTAGGGAATAAACCCAGAGGATTTGTTTTATTTTGTTTCATTCATTCAGCCACTCAATCATTCAGGAAATATTTAATGAACTTCTGTTATGTGCCAGTTACTGTTTTAAGCAGTTTTGATAATATCCAAAGACATACAAATTTGCCTGCTCTCAGGGAATTTACATACTAGTGGAAAGACATAAAATTTAAAAATGGAGAAAAAGCACAAATCAAGGGGAATGTGACTGCTATGTTTTGAGAAACATTAAGAAGGCCAGTGTTGCTTGAGTGATACAAGCATAAACAAGGAAGGCAGAAGACAGATCTGAGAAATAACCAGGGGCCAGATAATGTAGGACACTGAAGGAGATTGTAAGAACTTAGATTTTCATACTTTGATTGGGATAGAAAGCCACAAAATATTTTGAGTAGAGAAATAATTGTTAAAAAGGTTTATATTTTAAAAAATAAAGCATGGTTTGTGCTCATTTCAGTAGCACATATACTAAAAAATAAAGCATGGTTACTGCTTATAAAACAGACCATATGAGATAAGAGTAATCTTTGTTTTTTGGGGATTCATTGAGGGTACAAAGAATTAGGTTATACTGACTGTGGTTATTAGGTAAAGTCCCTCTTGTAATTCTGTCCCACCCCTAAGAGGTGTCCATACACCATGACCCCTGCAGACCCCTCCCTCCTCTCCTCTCCCTGCTCCCTCATTCCCCTACCCTGCCCCTTGTATTAGATCATTTATTACCTTCATATTAGAATTGACTACATTGAATTCTTGCATCTCCATTCATGTGATGCTTTACTAAGAAGAATGTATGAAAAGCATTCCATCCAACTCCATCCAAATTAATACAAAAGATGTAAAGTCACCATCCTTTTTAGTGGCTGAATAGTATTCCATGATATACATATACCACAGCTTATTAATCCATTCCTGGATTGGTGGGTGTTTAGGCTGTTTCCACATTTTGGTGATTGTAAATTGCACTGCAGTGAACAGTCTAGTGCAAATGTCCTTATGATAAAATGATTTTTTTTTTCTTCTGGGTAGATGCCTAGTAACAAGATTGCAGGATCCAATGGGAGGTCTCCTTTGAGTTCTTTGAGGATTCTCCATACTTTCCCACCAGCAGTGTAAAAGTGTTCTCATCTCTCCACAATCATGTGCAGCCTTGAGACTTTGTGATGTGGGCAATTCTCAGTGGGGTTAGGTGATATCTCAGGGTGATTTTGATTTGCATTTCTCAGATGATCAGGGATGATGAGCATTTTTCCAAATGTTTGTTAGACATTTTCTGTCTTTGTCAGAGAAGATTCTGTTCGTATCTCTTGCCCAGAGGTACATGGGATTGCTTCCTCTTTTTCTATTGATTAATTTGAGTTCTCTGTAGATTCTAGTTATCAACTCTTTGTCAGACTGTTACCCTACAAATATCTTTTCCCATTCTGAAGGGTGTCTTATTGCTTTGCTTGTTGTGTCCTTAGGTGTGCAGAAGCTTTTTAGCCTAAGTCCCATTTGTTAATTTTTGTTGTTGTTGCAATGGCTGCTGAAGTCTTTGTCATAAAATCTTTTCCCAGGCCAACATCATCAAGAGTTTTCCCAACACTCTCTCCTAAGATTTTTATCTTTTCATGTTTTAGATTTAAATTTCTTATCCATCTTGAGTCAATTTTTGTAAGGGGTGAAAGGTGTGGGTCCAGTTTCAGTCTTTTACATGTGGTTATCCAGTTCTCTCAGCACCACTTGTTGAATAGGGATTCTTTTCCCCACTGTGTGCTTTTGTTTAGTTTATCAAAGATCAGATGACAGAGACTGGTTTCAACTCTCAGTTTTCTATTCCGTTCCATAAGTCTATGTCTCTATTTTTGTGCCAATACCATGCTGTTTTGATTACTGTGGACTGGTAATATAGCCTGAGAAGGATATACAAATAGGGGCACAGGAGGTCAAACTCTCCCTCTTTGCTGAAGATATGGTCTTATACATAGAAAACACCAGAGACTCAACCACAAAACTCCTGAAGTCATTAGAAAATGCAGTAATGTCTCACGGTATAAAATCAATGTCCAAAAATCAGTAGACTTTACATACACCAGTAAGAGTATTTTTTACATTAATGAATATGTACATAACCATGCCATGTATTAATCACTATTCTAAGAACGTTATAAACATTTAATTATTTTTAATTCTCATGCTAACCATATGATGTATTTTGCAGATAAGGAAACTGACACTCAGAGATTTAAAACCTTAATCAAAGATCACACAACTAGAATTTTATAAAACTATAACCTAAGCCATCTTGCTCTCTTCTCTATTATCCTTCTCTGAATCTTTTAAAAAGCAGAAATATTTAGAAGTAAAAACACAGTTTGGGAAGATACCAGAGTTAGGGAGTATTAGCCTGATTTAAATGTGTCTTTAAGACACAGGTGGGCGGATTTGCTGACAAGTAAATGTGGAGTACAAAAGTAAGACTGATGCTAAGGAATCTGACATTAAACTGAGATGAAAAACATAAAAAAGAAGAGTATTTGGTAAAGAGAATCCAAGGATATAGTTAAACCATTAAACATCCAAATGAAGATGTCAACTTGGCAGGTGAATGTAACAATCTAGAGATCAGAAAAGAGATACTGCCTAAACATAGAACTTTCTCATTGGCATATAAATATTATGTAAAGCTATTTGGAAGGATGAAATAAACTGAAGAAAGACTGGATAATGATTTATAGACAGTTTTGATAAAGACTCTGGACCTAGTAAACACCAGGGAAAGTACTTCCTGAACAATTATGCAAGCACTGAGAATTCTATCAGAAAATCTAAAGTATTATTTCTAAAAACACACAGAGAAATATATTAATCACAATATATTTCTGTGATACATCATGTACATGCTTTTAGAAAAATTAATTCCTCAAAACTGTACAGAATGTATGGAGATGAGGAAGGAAGAGAACAAATGTAAGAGGAGATTTAGGCTTTAGTGTCTGCCAAGTATGGTATTCTTCCCTACTCTGAGCTGGACCTAATATGATTTTAATGAAATGTAAAAAAAAAAAAATTACAGAGTACCAAGAGAAAAAATAAAAGCAGTGGGTTTCACACAACCTTTATGTATACTCCAAAGGCCATGCCTCCCATATATCTCCCAAATAATATCCACAGTGTTATTAGCCCACTGCCTATTAATAAAATTGTCAGTGATCCTGACATTGCTTATTGTGATTAGGGAACCTGGGAATGAAGAGTGCCAAAGGGCTTTACCCAGAGCCAATTACCAAGTCTCAGAATAGACAACCCGGTAACTGTTCCCAGAAGAAATGTTCTGATTCTTTTTATTACTTTCCTGGGCACTGTGGTCTGGTGCTGCAATCCAATTACAACCACATCCTAAAATAAGAATTCAATAACAACCTCAATTCCTGGTTAATGCACAAACATCTTTGTTAAACTTCATTCATTGATACAAATGAAGAAAATATAGGCATAAGAATGAAAGGTTTAGCCTACTTTAACTGAAATTATACAGATAGGTTAAAAAATTTTAAAGAGGCATATCATGCAAACACTAATCAAAGAAACCTGGTGTGACTAAATTAATATACAAAATAGACTTTAGAATAGAGTCAGAGGAAATAAAACTTTCACTCTTCGTAGATGATATGATTATATACCTGGAAAACCCTAGGGACTCAACTACAAAACTCTTAGAAGTGATCAAG
>CAUYPK010051457.1:0-18243 GCA_963574355.1 Loris lydekkerianus | reverse complement strand
TTTGGCACAGAGAGCCCAAGGCTCCAGCAGTCTCTGGCCAGGAGAAGGGCTCTGCGTAGAGGCAGGGAGGGCTCCAGAGGGCACACAGCTACCAGAGTCCCTGGCCAGATTAATGGGCTAGTGTGGAGGCTGGGAGGACACAGGAGGGAGGACACAGGGTTGCGTGGCTCCTGCAGTTCCTAATCAGAGAATGCAGAGGCCCGGTGGGTGCGGGTCACTGGTTGGGGGTCGCTGCACAGCTGTTATAGAGGTCTGGGTGGTGCCAAGCCCAGGAGTTTGAGGTTGCTATGAGCTATGACGTCACAGTACTCTACCCAGGGCAACAGACCAAGGCTCCAGTGTGTCAAAACTGTCTCACTCTGCCTCTAAGGATTAAGGCTGTAAGGCAGCTCACTCCCTGCCTTTAGGCTGCTCAGTCACTAGGTTACTTTGTCCCACCTGATACTTGCTCTGGGACCCTGAAGGCGGAGCTTGCCGGGGCAGTTTTTACCCCAATGGCTTCCTGCTCCCAGCTCAGTGGCTCAGTCTGAGGTGCCCAAAGTTCTTCACATTTCTGCTCAAGCTGTCCCCAAGGCAGTTCAACTGAGTGCCAAGTCCAAGAACACCAAAACAGTTCACAGGTAAGACCCTTCCGGTTTGCAGTCTCACTGCTGCTTGTACTCATGGTTGCTGAGGTGATTAGGTCAATCCAACACACACAATCACTTGCCAGTTCTCCACTGTTTTTGTCCTTCTCTTGGGCTCCAGAAGTCCCTTGATGGCTCCCTGTATCCTCAAAGGGATGATTATAGGCAGATTCCACTGGCCAGAGATGCCTGGAGTTCTGTCTCCCCAGACTCGCTGTGCCCAGTTGCAGGGAAGCTGTTACTCGGCCGCCATCTTTAATCCTCTCGCCAGCATTTATTTTTTGACTTTATTTTTTTTCTTTAGGCGGAGTCTCACTCTGTCACCCTGGGTAGAGTACCATGGTGTCATAGCTCCCGGCAACCTCAAACTCCAGGGCTTAAGTGATCTTGTTTGCCTTAGCCTCCCAAGGAGCTAGGAATATGGGCACCTGCCACAATGCATGCCTGGTTTTTCTATTTTTCGTAGAGATAGAGTCTCACTCTTGCTCAGGCTGGACATTTTTAGATTACTGATAAGACTATTCAGACAGTTAACTCTTGAGTGGCAGGCCTGAACTTACCTTTCTCTTCTAGATCTGTGCTCTGGGTGAATCATATTTAATGAGATACTCCCAGTCTCATTCCATAATCCACTTTTACCTATATTCTTTATCTTTACCAAAGTTTAGATTTCATAAATTTTAAATTTGAATAAGCTGAAGAGTGACTCAAGAAGTAATTATTGGGGAGAGGGGCAAGACGGCAGATTAGAGGCAGATTTTGCCAGAAGCTTCTATCCAGGAGAAAAGTTAGACTGAAGTGAACTTGGAGAAGTTGAAATTGGGGAGTTGAGCACAAGGAGAAGAAATAAAGATGCACATCATCCCCACTGAGACAAGCTTCTGGGCAAGAAAGAGGAAGAAAGATAACAGAGATCAGGTATTAAGTGACTAGACTTAAGGCATATGGTGCCAAGGGGATAGGAGACCTCTCCCCCAACCAGGAGGCCCACTGTGGGCTTTCTCCAAGCAAGCAGAAAATGAACAACCTCTCACCTCACCCCTTGGGAGAGAGCTGTGTGGTCCCAGTTCTCCCACACCTGGGACTTTCTACCTCTGAGTCCCCATCCTGCCTGGGCAAAAGTGAACACATTTCCTCTCTGCAGTACTGAGCCCACAGCCCACCATTTCTCCACCTCTGGTTGCCTGACAGACTTCCCCTTGCACAGGCCAGTTATGTTTGGTGAGATCTCTGAGAAACTTCTGCATTGTGTGGGCTGCTAAGCTGAGTGTAATCTGCTCCCTCCTATGAAAGGAAACTGTGACATCACAGTTCTAACTTTGGTGTGGCCATGGCCTGGTTTCTCTTGGCTCTCATTTCTGCTAAGTGGGACCTTTCCCCTGCCCTCTGGAGACCCCTGCCTGGTCTCTGTGCCTGAAGACCCCTGCTAACAACTTGGGGAAAGAAAGGCCTAGCCACATGCAAACTGCACTGAGAAGGTCCAGGAACCAGATGCCCTCCTCAGCCATGCATTCCATCTAGTCCATAGCCAGGACTTCATGCGGGGGGGGGGGGGTGCAGGTCATGGTTTCTCTGAACTTGTTTGCACAAGGGGTGCTTGCACCCTTGGAGTGGGTTCAATAGGAACTTTTGGTCAAAACTGTCTGCAGGTTCTTATTCTCTAGCTGCCAGTGGATGGAGCTGCAGGTTTACAACTAGTTTGGACTTGTTCCTGTAAGGGGAGGTTGCGCTGTGAGGGGTGGGAACAGTGAGTCTATCTGAGAACTCCTCTTCTCCAGGTGTCACCAGTGGGTGGGTTGCAGGTGTTCGAATTTCTTACAACAGGAACACCAGAGAAATAGTGTGGTTCAAGTAAATTGGGTGGAGGACAGGCTGACACCGGGACAGAATCAGTTTGTGTTCTGTCTGCCTAAGTAAGGCCAGCCCACAGAGAATACTGCTGCAGCCCTGAAAGGGAGCTTTGTGAGACTGTGGGGGAGGGCCATAAGCACAAGCTCCAGCTCATTGGTGAAGGGGTGGTGAGCTCCATTTCCTGGGGCCTCCAAACCTGGTCTCACCCCACTAGTTTTAGCTGCCAAATAGGATGCAGTGGTATGCTCCTTAAAGGTCCCCAATTAGATTACCTCTCAATAATTATTCAGGGACAACCTAACATTTCAACTAACAAAGTATAGTTGATATATTAAAAAAATCTGAAAATACTCAGGGGGAAGAGCCAGCAGAATAATTCTGGCAACATGAAAAATCAAAGCAGATCAACTTCCCCAAGAGATTATAAGGCAGACACAGCAGAACATATCATCCATAGAGAAACTGATGAAATGTCAGAAATAGAATTTAGAATATGAATGGCAAATAAGATGAATGGAATTGAGGAGAAGATGGAATTTGAAATCCCTCTCAAGAAATTAGTGAATTTAAAGGCAAAGTCACCAAGGAACTGGACATAATGAGGAAAGATATAGCAGAGCTTAAGAAAATGAAAGAAACAGTCAAGGAGCTGAGCTTCAAAACACAGTAGAAAATCCCAGTAATAGAGTAGAACATAGAGAATAAAAAAATTCAGAAACTGAAGACAAGACTTTTGAACTATCCCAGAAAAAAAAAAAAAAAAAAAAAGAGGCAGGAAAAAGAAAGAGAACAAAAACAGAATATTCCCTGAGGGAATTATGGGATTATTCTAAAAATTCAAATTATCTAAATTATAGGGATTCCTGAATGGGAAGGGAATGGTCCTAAAAGCACTGATGCTCTATTTCAAGACACGATGGTGGAAAATTTCCCGAGAATTGCAACAGACACAGAAATTCAGATAGTAGATAGTTTCTGAACCCTAGCACCACTCAATCCAAACAAAGCATCTCCTAGATACATTGTAATGAGCTTTGCTAAAGTCAATATGAAAGAGAAAATCTTGAAAGCAGCCAGGGTTAAGAAAAGTCTTACCTACAAAGGGAAAAATATCAGGATGACAGCAGACCTTTCACCTGAAACTTTTTAAGCCAGAAGAGGATGGTCATCAGCCTTTAACCTTCTTAAACAAAACAATTTTCAGCCCAGGATCCTATATCTTGATAAACTAAGTTTCATTTGTGATTGAGAAATCAAATATTTTACTGATGTGCAAATTTGAGGAAGTTTGCCATAACTAGACTGGCTCTACAGGAAGTACTCAAACCCATTCTTCATACTGACCAGCATGATGGTCCATCACCAAAGTAAACACAACCAGAAATTAAAGAACAAAGCCTAGCTTCCACATGGTGCAAGGGATAAAACTAAGCTCTGAACCTTTGCAAAACAAGATGAGCAAAACACCACCATTCCAAACTATTCTATTAATAAATGTGAATGGCTTGAATTCTCTACTAAAGAGGCACAGGCTAGCTGGCTGGATACAAAAGCTCAAACCCAATATCTGCTGTCTCCAAGAAATACACCTAACCTCTAAGGATAAAACAAGACTCAGGGTGAAAGGGTGGAAAACAATAATCCAGGCAAATGGAAATCAGATAAAAGCAGGGGTTGTGATCTTATTTGTACATACAATTGTGTTTAAACCAACAAAAATAAGGAAAGACAAGGATGGACCCTATATACTTGTTAAGGAAAGCATATAACATGAAGCGATTTCAAAAATTAACATTTATACACCCGCCCTAAGTGCTCCTCGATATGTAAAACAAACTCTAAATGATCAGAACAATATATCTTCCAGCCCTATAATAGAGATTTTAACACCCCTTTGACAGTACTGGACAGATTCTCCATGCAGAAACTAAAGAAAGAAGTAATGGACTTAAACATGACCCTAGAACAAATGGACTTAACAGACATATATAGAACATTTCACCCTAATAAAACTGAATACTTCTTTTCATCAGCCCACAGGTCATTCTCCAAAATTAATCATATTTAGGGCAGAAATCTAACCTCAACAAATTCAAAATAATAGAAATTATTCCTTGTATCTTCTCAGATTATCATGGAATATAAGATGAACTCAACAGCAACAGAAATCTTCATAACCAAATAAAGTCATGGAAATTAAAAACCTATTCTGAATGACAATTGGGTTAAGGACTATATTAAGAAGAAAATCATTAGACAGCTTTAACAAAATGATGATAAAGCCACAAGGTACAAAAACCTGTGGGATATTGGAAAGGCAGTCCTAAGAGGCAAATTTATAGCATTAGATGCCTTCATTCAGAAAACAGAAAGAGAGCAAGTTAGCAACCTAATGGGCCATCTCAAGCAACTGGAAAAGGAAGAACAATCCAATCTCAAACCCAGAAGAAGAAAAGAAATAACCAAAATTAGAACGGCACTAAATGAAATTGAAAACACAAGAATCATTCAGAAGATCAACAAAACAAAAAGTTGGTTCATTGAAAAGATTAATAAAATTGATAAACCTTCAGCCAGACTAACCAGAAACAGAAAAATAAGATCTCTAATAATTTCAATCAGAAATGAAAAAGGAGAAATAACAACAGATACCATAGAAATACAAAAGATCCTCAATGATTACTACAAAAAACTCTTTGTCCAGAAATTTGAAAATGTAGAGAAAATGGGCCAATATCTGCAATCACACCACCTTCCTAAACTCAACCAGAATGAATTAGAAATTTTGAATAGGCCTATATCAAGCACTGAAATTGCATCAACAATACAAAATCTTCCAAAAAAGAAAAGCCCTGGACCAGATGGTTTCACAACATAACTCTACCAAACCTTCAAAGAGGAACTAGTACCTATATTGCGTAACCCATTCCAACACATAGACAGGGAAGGAATCCTCCCAAACACATTCTATGAAGCATATATCACCTTGATTCCAAAACCAGGAAAGGACCCAACAAAAAAAGAAAACGATAGGCCAATATTGTTAATAAATACCAATGTAAAAATATTCAATAAGATCCTAGCAAACAGAACACAGTGACACATTAACAAAATTATACATCATGATCAAGTGGGTTTTACCTCAGGGATGCAAGGTTGGTTCAACATCATACTTTGAAGAACTTGAAAAAAATAGTACTTTGTTTCATATGGAACCTGAAAGAAAATCCCAAACTGGCAATACAATGTTAAGAAATAAAACCAAATCTGGTGGCATCATGTTACCAGACTTCAGGTTATACTACAATTTTATAGTGATCAAAACAGCATGGTACTGGCAAAAAAATAGAGACATAGATCTATGGAATAGAATAGAGAACCTAGAAATGAACATATCACTATCTGATCTTTGATAAACCAAACAAAAGCATACACTGGAGAAAATAATCTCTATTTGATAAATGGTGCTGGGAGAACTGGTTAGCTGCATGTAGAATACTGAAATTGGACCCACACCTCTCACCATTGACAAAAAGTGACCTGGGGAAAGATTTTATGAAGAAGACCCTCTTGGCAATTGCAGCAACACCACAAATAAATGGGATATGATCAAGCTAAAAAGTTTATGCACAGCTAAGGGTACCACAACTAGTGCAAACAAGCAGACTTTGGGATGGGAGAAGATATTTGTGTGCTATGAATTTGACAAAGAGCTGATAACTAGAATCTACAGAGAGCTCAAATTAGTCAACACAAAAGAGCAAACAAGCCAATTTATATGTGGTCAAGAAACTTGAACAGAACCTTCTCTCAAGATGACAGATGAATGACCAACAAACATGAAAAAATGCTCATCACCTACAACCATCAGAGAAATGCAAATCAAAACCACTCTGAGATATCACCTAACTCCAGTGAGAATAGTCCCCATCACAAAGTCCTGAATCAGTTTAAACAGGCTTATAGGCTGTCCATATAAAGAAATAGGAAACAGTGTTAAAATTCATTTTAGGGCTATGAAGTATTTCAGATGGCCTTAGATTTACTAATTCATAGGAATGAGAGGGAACTTGATAGAATATTTATTTAACTATTCTCTTAGCACAATTATACTAGACAAATAGATGATAGGCTTTTAAAAGAACTAGTAAAAGTATTTTCTTTATTTACTTTTTAATATTAACTATTTTATTTTATTTATTATTTATTTCTTAATTTTTTGCAGTTTTTGGCTGAGGCTGGCTTTGAACCTGCCACCTCTGGCATATGGGGCCAGCACCCTACTCCTTTGAGCCACAGGTGCCACCCAAGAACTAGTAGAAGTATTTTAAAGGATCTATGGCAGTAGTTCTCACATAGTCGTGACCCACAGGAACTGTATTAAAGGCTCATGGCATTAGGAAGGTTGAGAACCACTGATCTATGGCATAATCGTTAAGGGCATAGGCTTTAAAGCTAGGCTACCTGGGTTTAATTCTGGGCTCTCCCATAAACTATCTGTGTGACCCTAGACCAATTACTTACTCTCTTTGTGCCTCACTGTCTTCATCTACAAAATGGGTAATAATAGTACCTATCTCACCCTCTAAAATGAATTGATAGATATAAAGGACATAGTAAACCCTCAGTACATAGTTACTATATTAGTAAATCATTTCAGTGTTTACACACATCTTTAATACAAAAATCTTCCCTATAATTTATAATTTTTGTTTCTCAACTTATATTAAAGCTGATTAAAAAAAGAAAAGCACCTAAGGAAAAGCATCATCTGTATTTTATATCCAGGCACCGTGATAATAGTCTGTTCTCATTCTACAAACATGTATTGAACTAGAATCTGCCAGGCTCTGTATGGGGTGAACAAAACAAATAGCATTCCTGATTTAAAAGTTTGAGGGTGATGCCTCCAGCTTTGTTCTTGTTCAAGATTGCTTTGGCTATTAAGAGTCTTTTATGATTCCTTACAAATTTTAGAATTGTTTTTTTTTTCCTATTGCTGTGTTCAATGCTATTGGAATTTTGATAGGGATTATGCTGAAGCTGTAAATTGCTTTGGGTAGTATGGACATTTTAACAATACTGGTTCTTCTAATCCATGAACACAGGGTTTCTTTCCATTCATTTGTTTCTTTTTCAATTTCTTTCATCACTGTTTTATCGTTCTCAGTGTCATTTCTTGGTTAAATTTATTCCAACATATTTAATTCTTTTTGATACTAAAGCAAATGGGACTATTTTCTTATATTTCCTTTTTGGATATTTCATTATTGGTATAAAGAAATCCTACTGATATTTGTATGCTGATTTCGTAACCTGCAACTTTACTGAATTCATTTATTATTTCTAACAGTGTTTTGGTGGAGTCTTTAGTGTCTTCATGTCATCTGCAAACACAGATAATTTTACTTATTCCTTTCTTATTTAGATGCCTTTTATTTCTCTTTCTTGCCTAATTTCTCTGGCTGGGACTTCTAGTACTATATTGAATAGAAGTGTCAGGAATGAACATTATTGTCTTTTTCTTTATCTTACAGGAAAAGCTTTTAGTTTTTTTTTTTTTTTTTTTTTTTTTTTTGAGACAGAGTCTCATGTTGTTGCCCTTGGTAGAGTGTCATGGCGTCATAGCTCACAGCAACCTCAAACTCTTGGACTCAAGGGATTCTGTTGCCTAAGCCTTCCCAGTAGCTGGGACTACAGGCCTCTGCCACAATGCCTGGCTATTTTTGCAGGTGGGGTCTCACTTTTGCTCATGCTGGTCTCAAACTTGTGAGTCAGGCAACCCATCCACCTAGGCCTCCCAGAGTGCTGGGATTACAGGCATGAGCCACTGTGCCCAGCCCCTAAAAAGCTTCCAGCTTTTCAAAATTGAATATGATGTGAGCTGTCTGCTTGTGATATATGGCCTTTGTTATGTTAAGGTACATTCTTTCTAAATCTAATTTGAGAGATTTTTCTTTTCATGAAAGGGTGCTGAATTGTGTTTAATGCTTCTCTGAATCTTGGAGATGGTCTTATGGTTTGTATCCTTCCTCCTGTAAAAGTGATGCATCATATTTATTGATGTGCACATATGTTGAACCATCCTTGCATCCCAGGGATAAATTTCACTTGATCATGGAGAATGTGCTATTGAATTTGGTTTGCTAGTACTTTGTTAAGGATTTCTGCATCAGTGTACATGAAGAATATTAGCTTATAATTTTCTTCTCTTGTACTATTCAGTCTGACTTTGGTATCATGATAATACTGACCTTACAAAACGAGTTTGGATGTATCCCTCCTTTTCAATTTTTTGGAAGGGAGTTGGAAAAGAAGAAGTATTACTTCTTTAAATGTTTAGTATAATTCACCAATGAATCCATGAGGTCTTGGGCTTTTCTTTGATTTTAAATTACTAATTCAATCTCCTCATTCGTTATTGGTCTGTTTATATTTTCTATTTCTTCATGATTTAGTCTGCATAAATTGTATGCATCTAGGAATTTATTCTTTTCTTCTCAGTTACCCAATTTGTTGATGTATAATTGTTCTTGGTGGTCTATTATGATTATTTGTATTTCTGTGGTATCAGTTGTAATGTGTCCTCTTTCATTTCTGACTTATTTCACTCTTTTTTTTTTTTTTCTTAGCCTAGATAAAGGTTTTTCAATTCTGTTTCATCTTTTCAAAAAAAATAACTCATGGGTGGCACCTGTGGCTCAAAGGAGTGGGGTGCCAGCCCCATATATAGGAGGTGGCGGGCTCAAACCCAGCCCCAGCCAAAAACTGCAAAAACAAAACAAAACAAAACAAACAAACAAAAAAAACTCATAAGTTTTGCTGACTTTTTACTACTGTTTTTATAGTCTCTATTTCATTTATTTCTCTTCTAATCGGTGTTATTCCCTTCTTTTTACTATCTTTAGACTTCTTTTTCTAGTTTTTTGAGGTGTGAAGTTATGTCTTTAAGATGAGGTACATGTTTAATTTCCACATATTTGTGAATTTTCTGGTTCTCCTGTTATTGACTTATAGTTTCTTATTATTGTGATTGGGAAAGATACTTTTTTTTTTTTTGCAGTTTTCGGCTGGGGCTGGGTTTGAACCCACCACCTCTGGTGTATTGAGCCACAGGTGCTGCCCTGGAAGAGATACTTTTTTTCCCCCTTTTTTTGTGGCATTTTGGCCAGGGCTGGGTTAGAACCGGCCACCCTCTGTATATGGGGGTGGCACTTGTGGCTCAGTTCTGACAATGGTAACTTGTGTATTCTTTTTTCCTCATTGAGTATTGCTAGAGGTTCATTAGTTTTTTGGTTTTTTATTTTTGTTTTATTTATTTATTTTTTTTTGAGACAGTTTCACTTTGTCACCCTTGGTAGAGTGCTATGGCATCACAACTCACAGCAACCTCCAGCTCTTGGACTTAGGCAATTCTCTTGCCTCAGCCTCCCTAGTAGCTGGGACTACAGGCGCCCGCCACAAAGCCTGGCTATTTTTTGTTGCAGTTTGGCTGGGGCCGTGTTTGAACCTGCCACCCTTGGTATATGGGGCTGGCACCCTTTTCACTGAGCCACAGGCACCACCCGGAAAAGATACTTTATATTATTTCAATCTTCTTAAATGTAAAACCTTTTTGTGAACTAACATATAATCTATCCTGGAGAATTTTTCATGTGCATTTGAGAATAATGTGTATTCTGCTCTTGGATGAATTATTCTGCATAGGTCTGCATAGCATCTGCTCAAATATTGGGTGCATGAATATTTCCAGTTGTTACATCTTTTGATGTTTATGAATCCATTCCTGGGTTGATGGGCATTTAGGTTGTTTGCACATCATAGTGATTGTAAATTGAGCTGTGATAAACAATTTAGTGCAAATGGCCTTATGATAAAATGATTTTTTTCTTCTGGGTAGATGTCTAGTAATGGGATTGTGAGATCACATGAAAGGTCTACTTTGAGTTCTTTGAGGGTTCCCCATTACTTCTTTCCAAAGAGGCTGTATTAGTTTGCAGTCACCATGCCTGGCCCTTGTTTTTTTTTGAGACAGGGTCTTACTCTATTACTCAGGCTGGAACACAGTGGCACAATTGCAGTTCACTATAGCCTTAAACTTTTGAGCTCAAGCGATCTGCCTGCCTCAGCCAACTGAGTAGCTAGGGCTATAGGCATGCACCACCATGCTTGGGTATTTTTCTCCTTTTTTGTAGAGATGGGGGTCTATTTTGCCTGGACTATTTTGCCCAGGCTGGTCTTGAATTTCTGGCCTCAAGTGACTCTCCCTAGTTGGCCTCTCAAAGTACTAGAATTACAGGTATGAGCCATCATGCCCAGCCTGTAGTACTTTTTGCTATTTTGTCTTTTAACCTTTTTAGTAGAAATATGTGATTTACAGATTGCCATTATAGTAATAGAGTATTCTGAACTTGACTACATACTCACTTTTGCTCATGAGTTTCATAATTTGATATGTTTTCATGTTACTAATCAGAATTTTTCTGTTTAAGCTTGAAGAACTTCCTTTAGCATTTCTTTTAAGGTAAGTCTAGTGATTACAAACTCCCTCAGCTTTTGTCTATCTGGGTGTCTTTATCTCTCCTTCATTTCTGAATGACAGCTTTTCCAGGTAAAGTATTCTTTCTTTCCAGTTTATTTTTCTATCAATGCTTTGAATGTATCATTCCATTCTCTCCTGGCATGCAATGTTTCTGCAGAGGATTCTGCTGATAGCCTGATGAGAGTTCCTGTGTATGTGAGAAACCCATTTTCTCTTGATGCTCTCAAGAGTCTCTCTTTGTTTTTGATTTTTTTTTTTTTTTTAGACAAGAATGTCACTATGTCACCCAGGGTAGAGTGCTATGGCATCATAGCTCATAGCAACCTCAAACTCCTGGGGGCTCAAGTGATACTGTTGCTTCAGCCTCCCAAGAAGCTAGGCCTACAGATGCCCCCCACAGCTCCTAGGTACTTTTTAGAAATGGGGTCTTGCTCTTGCCCAGGCTGGTCTCAAACTCCTGAGCTCAGGCAATCCATCCACCTTGGCCTCCCAGAGTGCTAGGATTACAGGCATGAGCCACTGTGCATGGCCTTCTTTGTTTTTGATTTTTGACCATTTTATTAAAATATGTCTTGGTGAACTCTTGTGTTAAATCTGATTGGAGGCTCGGCGCTTGTGGCTTAAGGAGCTAAGGCTCCAGCCACATACACCTGAACTGGCGGGTTTGAATCCAGCCCAGGCCTGCCAAACAACAATGACGGCTGCAACCAAAAAATAGCTGGGTGTTGTGGCAGGTGCCTGTTGTCCCAGCTACTTGGGAGGCTGAGGCAGGAGAATCATTTAAGCACAGGAGTTGGAGGTTGCTGTGAGCTGTGATGCTACAGCACTCTACCCAGGGTGACAGCTTGAGGCTCTGTCTAAAAAAAAAAAAAAAAAAAAAAAAAAGCATTATTGTAGGCCTTTGTGGTTCTTGTGCGTGAATGCCTGTATTTTTCCCAGATTTGGGAAGTTTTCAATCATCATTTCTTTTTTTCTTTCTTTTTTTTTTTCTTTTCTTTTTTTTTTTGGCAGTTTTTGGCCGAGGCTGGGTTTGAACCTACCACCTCTGGTATACGAGGCCGGCGCCCTATTCATTGAGCCACAGGCGCTGCCCTCATCATTTCTTTAAATACACTTTCTGCCCCTTTGCTTCTTCTCTTCTCTTGGAAACTATATGATATAAATGGTATATCCTTTGATAGTGTCACATAATCCTATAGGCTTTCTACATTCTTTTTCATAGTTGTCTCTTTTTTTCTCCTCTGACTGGATATTATCAAATGACCATCTTCAAGTTTATAGATTCTTTTTCCTGCTTTATCAAGTCTGCAGTTGACATTGTAGATTCAACTTTTCATTTTATTCATTGTATATTACAGCTCCAATATTTTCTGTTTGGTTCTTTTTTATGATTTATATTTCTTTATTGAACTTCTCATTTTGTTTTTGTATTGTTTTTCTGATTTTGTTGTGCTGTTTATCTGTGCTCTATTATAGTTTGCCAAGCTTCCTTAAAACTACTATCTTGAATTTTTTTGCCAAGAAGCTCATATATCTCCATTTCTTTGGCTTTGGTAACAGGAATATTATTGTGTTCCTTTGGTGGTGTCATGTTTTCTTGAATTTTTTGTTTATCTTTGAAGTCTTGGATTCCTGTTTCCACATTTGAAGAAGCAGTCACCTCCTCCAGTTTCTACTGAGTGTCTACGGGAGAGAAAAACCTTCGCTAAACAGCCTGACTAGGGATTATGACGTCTTTTCAGACCTTTTCTATGCATGTATCAGCTCCATACCTTTAATTTCTTTTTTTTGGGGGGGGAGAGAAAGGTCTTAAGATTATTTTCTCTCAATTTCACAAAGCCAGTCTGAGTGTTGGAAGTCTCCTATTTGTTTTCCCTTGGGTGGCACCCTAAAATGCTCAGGTTTCTGTACCTTCTTTCAATCTTGTAGAGTTAAACCAGATGTCTACACAGACATTTGCACCCACTGTCTGTAGGTACACTTGGGGAGCTTGTCTGGGGGAGTGTGAGGTGCTCAGAGTATTTATAATGCAAATAAAAACCACCCTGAGATATCACCTAACCCTGGTGAGAGTGGCCCACATCGCAATGTCTCAAAGTTGCAAATGCTGGTGCATATGTGGAAAGAGGGGAACTCTTTTACACTGTTGGTGGGATGGCAAACTAATACAACCTCTTTGGAAACAAGTATGGAGAATCCTCAGAGAACTCAAATTTGATCCTACAATTTTATCCTCCCATTTGATCCTACAATCCCACTACTAGGCATCTACCCAGAAGAAAAATAATAATTTTATCATAAAGACATTTGCACTAGATTGTTTATCACAGCTCAATTTACAATTGCCAAAATGTGGAAACAACCTAAATGCCCACCAACCCAGGAATGGATTAACAAACTGTGGTGTATGTATAATATGGAATACTATTCAGTCATTAAAAAAGATGGAGACCTTCCAAACCCAGCCCCAGCCAAAAACTGCAAAATGAGCAAACAAAAAATGTATTTGTTGGGTACAATGTACACTTTGTGGGTGATGGGTACACTAAAAGACCTGACTTCACCTCTACACAATTCAACCACACAATGTGACCCCTAAATGTATTTAAATAAAAAAATAAATAAATTTAAAACATTTTTAAAATTAAAAGAAAAAGATGGAGGCTTTACATTTTTGAGGGCCACCAGAGTTGTTGCCACTCCATAAGGAATTTGTGTCAATTACAGAAGTACTCACCCTCTGGGTTAAGTGTAGTTCTTCTTGCTGAACTCTGAGAGCCCAGAGGACCTTTGTGCAAATTAGAAAAAAACTTCTATCTTTAAAATTTCAAAATATTATGGGGGTACCAATGTTTTTGGTTACATGGATGGCTTTTATAATGCTTGAGTCAGGATTATACGTATGTCCATTGCCAAGATAGTGTGTTTTGTACCTATTAGGTAGGTTTTTGCTCATTCCTTCTTCCCCACTCCTCCCTGCTTGATGAGAGAAAGGAATGTTTATACACTGTTGTTGGGACTGAAAATTAGTACAACCTCTATGGAAAATAGTATGAAGAGTCTATACAAAAAGTAGACCTACCATACAATCCAACAATCCTACTATTGGGCATTTGCTTAAAGGAGAAGTAGTCATTTTATCAAAAGACCCCTGCATTCAAATGGTTATTGCAGCACAGTTCACAAATGCAAAGATGTGGAATAAACCCAAGTGCCCACCAATTCATGAGTGGATTAACCCAATGTGGTATATGTATACCATGGAGTACTACTCAGCGATGAAGAAGGAAAAAGCCTCTTTTTGCCAAATGGAAGCAGCTCCCACCAGGATGTGGAGGTGATGAGCAGGAAGGGCTATATTTGAGTCCTGGCTAACCTGTTATCTCTTTGGTGTGCACTCTTGAAAACAATCTGCACAGCCACACATGGCAGTCCTAGGTCACTACTATGCACCAGGCTCTGTGTGCTAGGTGCTGATGAGACTGCAGTGAGAAAAGCAGACATATTTTGGAACTCAGAGAACTTACATTCAAATGAGACTGACTTATTTTTCAGGAATGTATGATCTATTCAGTCATGACTAGGAAATAGCAGAAGTTAGAAATCTGGATATACAGTTGATATGTGAACTGTCTACAGCTGATAAAGACAGACTGAAAATCCTTGAAATTCAGACACAAGAAAAGAGACTCTGACAGTGATAGGACTGAAGTCCAAAAAGACTAAGATAGAAAACTTCTGTAATTACATCCTAAGTGTTTCTCTTAATGGAGAAAATTTAGAAACTGATATCTGAGCTGTGATGTCTATTTTTTTTTTTGGTCTGTTATCAATATAGTCATATTTAGGTTCATTGTTAAATCATTTCATAGTGTGAGTTCAGACATCCTTGACTAATTCTCTCCACTTTCTTTACTTATAAAGTCCCATGCTAGAATAGTTTCAAGGAGTATAGTTCTCATTAATGCCTTTAGGAGCCTGGTTGGTTCTGTAATCTTCAGTGTGAGAAAATATAGAATCAGGGGAAAATATAGGATCAGGGGAAACTGTAGAATACATGCCCCTTAACTATATTCAAGTACCAATACTAATAAAAAATGACAACAGTATTAATAATAAACATGTGTCCTGGCTGAATGAAACATGTTTTTGGAATGGGTTTGGCCAATGTATGACTGCTCAGGTATGTTGACAGAAATCTGCACTTCGGTGCATTTAGCAGAAAGACCATATAAGTGACAATGACATCTTCTTTTTTTTTTTTTTTTTTTTGCAGTTTTTTGGCCAGGGCCTGGTTTGAACCTGCCACCTCTGGTACATGGGGCCAGCTCCCTACTCCTTTGAGCCACAGGTGCCCCCTGACAATGACACCTTTTATGGAACAGATAATACCCCTATAGGTATGTCCAGTCTTACCTTGGAATATGTAATATGTTACTCATATTGTATGTAATATGTTACTCATGCTGTGGGCTGCACTATCTTAAATAAGTTACAGAATGAAGAATTGTCTGAGAAGGTTGTACAGCTGAATCAGTTATGAATAAGTTTGGCTTCAAAGAACAATATCCTCATGGCAACACATAACAAGGTAGCATTTTCTCTCCCATTTCTGTCAGGTAAAGGAATCTGGAAGTAAGCTGTTTACAAAATGTATAGTATCTTTAGGTTGTCACAAGAACTCAGGTTCTTATCTTTTTGTCCTGCCATACTCAGCACATAGCTTCCAATTTCAAGGTCATATCACGATTTAAGTTGGACAGTGATGCTTAAGCCTTCAAGTCTGTTTTGTAGGCTGGAAGAAAGAAGACAATGGGAAATGACAAAAGGTCATCCATTGTTAAGGATCCTGGCTGGAAGACCCACCCAAATGCTTTCCACTCATATTTCACTGAGCAGAGTTTAGTCACATGGTCATAACTTGCTGCAATGGAGGCTAGGAAATGAAGTTTTTGTTTTGGTTTTCAGCTGTGTATACTAATCACATTTCAGTTACTAAGGAAGAAAGGGATAGAAGGGGATATAGGAAGGGTCACCATCTTTACCTAAGTTGTAGATATAAGGCTCTTATTGAAACTACTACTGCCAACATGGGTTTGTAGGAGCTGTACAAAGGTGATCTGCATAAAGCTGGTCTTATTTATTTATTTTTTTTTAGCAGAAGGGAAGAGAACACTCTTTTTATTGAGGTGAGATTTATATAACATAGAATTAACCACTTTAAAGTATACAATTTATAGGGCATTTATTACATTCACAATGTTGTACAACAATTGCCTTTATCTAGATCTAAACCATTTTCATCACCCCAAAAGGAAACCCCAACCCCATTAAGCAATTGTTACCAGTTCTCCCTTCCTTCTTTTCCATGGTAATCACCAATCTGTGTTCTCTCTCTATGGATTTACCTAATCTTGATATTTTATATAAAGGGAATTATACAATATATGGCCTTTATGTCTGGCTTCTTTCACTTTAGCATAATCTTTCTGAAGTTCATTCACATTGCAGCATTCCTATTTGTAGCTGAATATAGGAAGAGACTCTATCATCCCTCCATGCCATATTCCAAGTAAAGACTGCAGCAAAAATTTGTTGCCTTATAATTGGGTGTATTGCTCTTGAATAGTCTTATGGAGGCAGACTTTGGTAATTGCCTAACCCCTTTTTCCTAACTAATAGATCTTTGATGTTCTTTGAAGCAGCAATGTGCCTACCAGGCAATGGCTTACAACTACACTAAGCCAATTGTGATAAATCCATTCCTTGTTTTTCTAACCTCTCTTGCAGCCAGAGGCGGCCACTTAAGCCCTGGGCAATGAAATGCAAGCAGAAGTCTGGCGGGCCCCAGGGAAATAGGTCTGGGAAAGTGTTTACCTTCTTGACAAAAGGAGAGAGGCTGCAGGGGCACCTCCTGCTTATTCTTACTCAGAATCTAGACCTGATGGTTGGAGGGTTGGAGCTGTAGTACTTGTCTCTAAATTAAGCATTTGGCTATGTGGAGATGTGGTTCTTACATCCTTGAATCACTGAGCTTCCTGTGGAGAGAATGCCTGTTATACAAACAATATAAACTCCTATCTGCTTCAGTCTTTGGGAGCAGGTTTCCTGCTACTTGCAGCAAAAGTATTTTTAATAAACCTAGCTTTAAGTGATCAGTTTTCCCATACATATCAGAGGCAAAAGTTTATAGCTCCATAGGAAGAAGGATGATGTCTGCAGGAGGGGTTCCTAGGGTAAATGGTAGCTAACCCTGAATAGGGTCTAAGGTAGCACTTCTAAAACATGGCTACTGAATCATAAACATACAGCCTGCATGGGTTCATACAGGTATAAAGGCATGCCTGTATCTTCTTGTGTATCTAGGAGCATCTCTTTTATGTTTACGGTAGTTAACACATCCATGAAGTTTCCCCGGGGGTTGTTTGACCTTGTCTGTCATCAAATCACAGAGTGGTGCACTAAAGTGGGAGCTCAGGATGAAAGCCCAAATCTGGAGGATGTTAAAAGGAGATAAAAAATGCAACACCTACATTTTGCTTACTGTAGTGAGACAGAAACAGGTATATAGAAATGACAAACCTGAACTGTTAACAAAAACTTTGGTGAATATCTTGAGTTCATAATAGGCTCTTTTTGATTTTGAAACACCTTGCTAATCAGGGCATTCTCCCCAGTATTTGCTGAAATATTTTCAGATGACTTTAAGATAATTAAAAAGGAATCTGGAGGTTTCTGAAAGGTTTGCTTAAATGACTCACATTTAGAAGAATCTCAGTGTGTATAATGAGAATCATAAAACAAAACTGTGAGTGCCAAGAAATGATTTTGATTTTGAGAATTGGAGCTGAGTCTGTATTTTGAAATTGAGTCAGGAGGGATTTTGGTCTTTGGAAACAGAATAAAAATGAACATCTGCTGTTTGGGGATGATATATCAGCTGACAAAACAGTGATTTTGTATTTAAAAGTACCTTTTATTTAATTTGGAGCATGCTACAAGGGTACTATAGCTTTCAATATATAAAAGATATTTAAACCTTTCTAATTTATCAGGACTTCTCTGAATTTTAACTATACGTATTTACTAATACAGATCAATTATATGAATGTTGCCAGCTGATCTACCATAGAAACAGAACAACAAAAGTATAATAAGAAGGGGGCAGAAAATATGTTAGAAAAAAGAGAACAGCCAAGGGATTTGAAGAGAAACTTCTCTAAA
>CAUYPK010051456.1:0-15078 GCA_963574355.1 Loris lydekkerianus | reverse complement strand
GGAATGGATTACTACAAGAATCTTTAATGACCATTTAACTAAGTCTTATTTGTTTACCTCATTAGAACACACCAGGATTTGTCTCGTTTCCTCATGTGAGTGGGTAGGTTATTGGTTATGATAAAGCTTTTCCTTTTAGAAATGTTGTAAACACAATTTTGCATTTATATGACTGAAGTTTTTTAACTGACCAACCTTGAACTATAAGGTGACTGAGAGGGCTGCCGTGTCAACCTCACGCTGACCATCATAATCCACCAAAGAAACCACCTGCTAAAAAATGGAAAATGCAGAAATCCTTTAATAGACTTTGTGCCGTAGTTTATGAAAGAGAGAGCCAGGGAGAAAGAGAGAAGACACGTGTGGGCACGCATGTTTGCTTTAGGGCCCTGGACACCTGATGCTTCTCAAGACAATTTGAATCCTTTCCTGAGAATTTGGACTTATTGAACAGAGAGTTGTCTCTGTATATGGACTAAAACATGCAGCATGTGGAAAATGATGGCAGTTAGGTTCTGCCACCGAGTAAAGGAGAAAACCTGTCTGGGGTGAGACAGAAAGACCAGGAAGATGTTCAGAAGTCAGTAAAGATGAGAAACAGGAGAGTCTGGAGGTGACCTTTTTGGTTTTCTTTAACCCAACTGCATTCTTTCATGACGTTTCATGATCCATTGTAATGTTCTACAGTAAATCCTTTTTTCTTGTTAAAAGTAGTTTGAATTTTATATACAACGAAGATGCATAATTAATATCAAAATTAAGGTTAAAGACATGAGGTCTCTACTTCTGTGAGCAAAAAACCAACATTAGCATTTCCCAAATGACTAAGATGTGTATTATACTCATTGTCTAAGGGGGGGAAGCTTGTTAAAATGCAGATTCTAAGGCCCCTTTTCCTATAGGTTCTGCTGCAGGACATCTGCAATTTGGCCTGTTAATCTGTGTCTTAATAAGCTTTTCAAGTGAATCTGATGCATAGCAAGAATTGGAAACCTCTGGCAGAAATACTTCTGCAAATATGGCAAGGTGACTTAAAGATGATAAAGATCATGTCAATTAAGATCTATCAGGTATATTTCCGTTTTCGTTTCCGTTTCAGTACTGATTTGATAGTAAAATGAAACATTTCCTCTTAGGAAGTTATCATCCCTTCACTGTGTTCCGAAGGGGAGCAGGGAGAAGGCAGTGCAGACATATTTGGGGGTATGGGGTTTGGTAAAAGAATGTAGAAGAACTGAAGATCAGAATCAGAGATGGTATGTAGGAAATTAGTAGTAAGTTGTAGGTGGGCAGAAAAGATGATGTCTCTCCTCTGCTCAACTCGCAGAAACAATCGCAGAGTGAGCCTTCCCTGACCGGAAGCTAGGAGGAAAAGCAAAACAAGAACAAAAGCTCTTTTAATGCAGAAACCATTTTCAGGTCTTTGCCTCTTCTTCCTTGCCCTAGCCTCTCTGCTTTGAAGGTAGTTTATAGATGTCGAGGATGATATTTACCTGATCTTTGCCTCCTGATCCCATGAGATATTGCCAGCTGGGCAACTTGGGAAGAATTATTTCCTACCCCCGAACTGACCCTGCTGTAGTTTACGTTTACCTCAGCATCTTTCATGCAGGCTGTCAGCAATGCATGAAGCAGCTCTAACCACAGTCAAGCTACAAGGACACTCATGAGAAGCTTTTCCATCTGAGAAACACAAACAGCTCTATCGATCTTGCTAACACCCTAGAGGTAGGTGTGAGAGCAAGAGAAAGTGTCTTGGCGGTAGAGTGGGGAGAAGGGATGGTGTAAGTAATTCTGGAGTTATTTCCTGGCCTTGCCAAAAAGCATTACTGGGAAATGGAAACTGGGTGTGGTTAAATTCCCAGTACCTTAGAACGTCATTGCAGAAGGAAGACTTAGAGATTATCCAGTCCACAACTCTGTTTTTACAATTGAGAAATTGAACTTGAGAGAAAGGAAGTGGCATGTCCAGACTCACACTTATAGTCACTGGCAGTGTCAAGTCTAGAATTTAGAGCTTCCAACACCAAGGTTAGTGTTCAATAAGTGTTACCATGAGTGAAGACTCCTGACTGTGTCTGAGGCTGAGAATATAGCCAGTCTGGGAAGCAGAATTGTCATGGTTGTATTAGTCAGCTTGAGCTACCTTAACAAAATACCACAGACTGGGTGGTTTAAACAATAGAAATTCATTTCTCGCAGTTCTGGAGGCTGGGAAGTTCCAGATCAAGATATAGACTTTCTTCCTGCCATGCCTATGACATGCCTTGTCACTGTGATCTTACATGGGGAACACACACAGAACACACACACACACAGAAAACACTCCTGATGTTTCTTCTTACATGTTTCTCTGTCATCAGATCAAGATCTCACCTTATGACCTCATTACCTGAACCTAAATTACCCCTGTATCAGCTGTATGTCCAAGTACAGTCATACTGCAGGTTAGGGCTTCAACATACGCCTTTGGGTGGGAAGGGATAATACAGTCCATGGCAATGGTTGTCTCTGTATTAGATAGCATCCTTCTGCCCTTGATCGCACTGACGATTTAGGTTGAGGCAGGTACTTGTTCTTTCTGCCTACCACAAAGGCAATACTTTTGAAAAGAAGAGGAAAAATTAATAATGACGCTTTCTGTTTTACTTTTTGTGGTGTTTCCTTATGAGGACAGAAAAGATCTAGAGGAAAAATCAACTCAGTCCACGTCACTAATACTAGTGATTCTCTTAGAGAGACAAATGGAGTCACCAATGATAGCTGACTAGGCCGAGTAGTCATATAAATGAGTAGTTGTACAAATATACACTCCCTTGTCTACAATTCTAAAATCCAGAGAGTTCTGGAATCTAATCATTTTCTACAAATGTGTAGCAAATTCATGGTGGCAAAACCTGGTTTATTCTGATGGGAGGCTGTTCATAGTCTCTACTTGTTCTGATTATTGAGAATATTCATATGTTTTGCTGAATAAATATTAATAATAAAGTGCTCAATTTTGGATTTCTGCCCCAAATCCTGCTGGGGTATTTGTAGTATATTAAGAAAGGCACTGAACTATTTTTCTAAAATACAAATAAATATGAATTTTTGAAACACCTATGACTCCAAAAGTTTTAGATAAGGAAATTTGAGTCTATATTATTGTGAATATTCTGTCCCAAGGGCTGAAATTATATATGATATGGTGGGGGTTATAAAAATCAAGGCTAAGCAGAGGTGAATGTTAGCTGAATGTTCCTAGGAAATCAGCTGATGTGGAGGCCATCAGAATAGAGCAGGTGAGAAGGTGAAAGCTTGACTCCAATTACTGCAAGCAGGGTCATGGAATTCTTCTAATTAAATGTTTAGGTCAAAATATAATATAGAGTTCTGAGGAGGAGACCCTTGGTGATTTGAAACAATAAAATAGATTTGTTTGAGAAATTTGGAAATGCTGTCTCATCCAGCAGGTTGACTTCCAGGGAGAAGCTGACCTTCTGTGCTTCCTTTTTGTCTATATTTTCTTGTTGGAAATTGACCAGATCACTTGACCTATATGACTCCTTTTTTTCCTTCACGGTACAAATAGCTTTCCTTACCATATTCTCGACCAACACATAAAATGTCATTTTAATAAGATGTTTAACCTCACAAAGGCCTTGTCTGGAAGGTTACTGCAGAGCACAGCTGTTGGTCCTAGTAGAGTGAGTTCTGGGCTGGAAATTGGGAGTCACAACTTCAGTTTCCACCTTAGTTTTAATTTCCAGCGTGGCCTTGAGCATGTCACTTTCCCTTTCTAGAGCTGTTTCCTCATGTAGAAAACACGAGACTTGAAAACGGTGGTCTTCAAGGACTCCTTTACAATTAATACTGAACCCACAAGTAAGACAATAATAATCATCCTCTATTTGTTTAGACATTTATAGTTGTAGACAACTTCACATCTATTAAGTATCAACAAACATCTTAGTGTCTATGGAGCAGGGAAGTATTATTTTCTTCTAAACATGTGTAGAGAGAAGTTACTTGACTTCTAATTAATGGTTGTCCAATGAAAAAGGGGCCAGACAACATCTTCATACTCTTTGACCACTTGCCCCCTTTTTTTCCCGCTCTGCCTCACTATTTCACTAATTTCAGAGATTCCTTGCTTTATAACATTCCCAGAGAAAACACATTTGTGACCCTAGTGTAGGCCTATGTTGAATAGCAGTTTTTACATTTTGGCAGTATTGTTTAGGAGAAGAAAATAGCCAGAGAATATTTTAAATCATCCCCTTGGGCCTCAGTTTCCCCATCTGCAAATGAACCTGGCATTCAAAGCACTCTGCCCCCTCTCTCCCACCTTCTGTGCCATCACGCGTCTTTACACCCTACTCCAAAAACCCAACGTCTTTCTCTTGACTTGGAGGCAGCCCGACACTGCTTTTGCTTTCATAATTCCCTCTTGCCTTGATTTTTTTTTTATGTTTGCGATTCCAATTCTCCTTGTTTTCCAGACCAGCACGAACGCCATGGAGCTTTGCCTGAATTTCCCACCTGGAAGCTGGTGCTGCTTCCTAACCTAAGAGTCTATATGTGTCTTGTGGACTATATTTAACAGTTTCCATCTCCTATTGCTTTCATTTGTTATATATCTGTGACTTTGCTTGACTGGGATTCTTGATGACAGACCCATCCCTGTATCCTGTCCCCTCTCTAGGATTGTATGTACCTAGTGAAGTATGATCTTAAATACCTGAGTAAACAAAGAATGCGTGAAATCTAAGGTCCATTCTACACTAGAGTAACATAGTATTTCTCCTGAAGCAAGTGTGGTAAGAATCTGCCTAGAAGTAAGACATTTTGTGTTGAGTTAGGATAGAAACTTACCTAATCAAAAACTAAATGGTTTGAGCTGAATTCTTGCTCTTTTAAAAAGAAATCCATTTAAAGAGAGGTGCCGTGTAGTTTCAAAACTACTGCCTGACGATTTTTTCCCCTGGGTGAGTTAAGTTTGAGATATCCTTCTGTTTTTTTCTTTTTTTACCAACTGTGAGACTTCAAACAAGTCAGGGGAGTTGTTTTTTGAGTTCATTTTTTTTTGACACAGGGTCTTGCTCTGTTGCCCAGGCTGGAGTGCAGTGACTCAATCACAGCTCACTGCAGGCTTGAATTCCTAGACTCCAGTGATTCTCCTGCCTCAGCCTCCTGAGTACCTAGGGCTATTGGTGTGTGTCACCACCCCTGGCTTCAGAGTCCAACTTCTTCAACCAGAAAATAATGATATCTTTCCAGGGTTCAGAAGAGTTAATGTGATAATGGATATGAAAGTGTTGCAAACTAAAATGAACTCCATACATAAAGAGGTTTATTATTATCATTTTCAAAGTCATTTCCATGGGATGTAAATGCAGTCTCTATAGTTCCTTTGGGCTTCTAAGTGTACAGATTGTATTTACAAGTTTATAACATACTCAGTATGGAGTTGAATAACAGCCAATCAACACTAATAGCCCTGAATCCTTATTTACAGAGTGCCTTTCTTCTGACATCAAGAACTGTTAAAAGCTAAATCCTTCTTTCTTCAATCAATTTCCATTCAGTCAATCATCTAACAGATATTTATTGTATGCCTACTATGTGTCAAACAGCATTTTAGACAGTAGACGGGTTGCTTATGTTCTGCTTACAGTGTGGGAAACTGCAGGTCCAGAGAAGTGACAGACTTTTACACAGCTGTGTGTGCAGACAGGGTCAGAGGTGGGGTGATAGCCCAGAGCTTTAGGGTAGGTAGTGGCCTACATTGTGCTAAAAATAATCGTTTCATGGCTGAAGCCGAGCACCTTTGGTTAGAGGCAAATACCTTCACCCACAGAAAACTGGGCCTTTGCCTTTTTGCAATAATGAGAAATGATGTCAGTGGCTGAAAGGCACATTGTGTGACCCAAGTTGCAGGGGGGTAAGGTTGCTGACCTGCTTTGGTTGGCGCTGTTTCAGACACTTTGGGAAGGAAAGTTTCAGTGTAGCTATTGATTGAGAGAGATTTGAGTCTGTCCCACAGCTGACTCCTGCAGAGTCCTGCACCTGGCTGCAGTCACATTTCACAGAGGTGCAATTTCACTTTTATCCTCTAGAGAGAACAAACTCTTTTCTTTTTCCAAGTGGAGGATTTTTAAGATGCTGGGATAAAAGCTCCCCTTTCATGTGTGAGTGACTCAGGGAACCTCGAGTCAGCAGGGCTGTATCAAGGCAGCCCAAGGTGCTACAGGGGAGCACCAGACATGTTTCCCATATTCAGCCTTGTAGCCTCTCAAAGACATTTCCTTCTAACGGGCTCTGCAGAGGGCTTCCATAGCTTTGGAGTATCCCTAGCAGTCTTATCCAGAACAAGAAAATGACACAGATAATTTGTATCATTTTCAATTTGACACATTTCTCAAAAGAAATTCACTTTTGAGAAAGTCACAGGTATGGCAGGGCCATCTCCCCTCTAAAAGCCTACTGTGGGGTGATTGAGAATACACGCAGGTATTAATAGAAAGGACCACTCATTCAATAAATAGTTCTTTATGAAATTTGTTTACCCTAATCATACTCTTGAAAGAGTAAAAATGATTTGGTGGAACCAGAAAATGTTTTCTGTTTTATTTCTATAGTATGGAATTCTTTTATAGTTAACTAAGAAGGACTTGAGGGAAATAAAGATGGGATGAGAAGAGGTACCTTCCAGATGTGAGCAATGTCCTAGAGGCAGGGAGGTAGAAGATGTTCCCGGGCATCAAGAGTGCTCCTGGGAGGATAAACAGCAGAATACAACAGTTGCAAAAAAAAGTCCTTTGGGTCACTGCGACAGCCAAGGTAATTTTTGTTAGGGCGGTACTGTTAAACTTTGAAAGTACTGTTTGGAAACATTTAATGCTTGCCCAAGTACAACCTAAATCCTTGATCTATAATTACTATCTCACAATTCACCCAATCTCTTAAATGTAATCCATTTCTCTGAGCAAATAGATTTCCAGTTAAACATCCAAACTTTTCTCAATCAATGCTTTTATTATTTGTGATGACTAAAGGCTTTGAAAGTTCTAATACAATGATTTTTCCAACCACTTGGGATTTAGTGTATATCCTAATTTTAACTATACTAATTTTCTTGCTTTTTGCAAAATGGTCTTAGTAATTTAGTTACCATATTGGATCATTAGTTTTATTTTGATAAATAATATATTAGTTTGGCTTCCCCTGGGTTTAAATATAGGTAGCCATATTATTTTTGGAAGTAGTTTCCTCTTGTTCTTAACTTGATCGTTGCAATATTCTCAGTGATTTAGGGATTAGTGTATTTACCTAGCTGTCTATATTCACTTCAGTATTTTCATTTCACATTCTTTTTTTGCAGTTTTTTTGGCCGGGGTTGGGTTTGAACCCGCCACCTCTGGCATATGGGGCCGGCGCCCTACCCCTTTGGGCCATAGGCGCTGCCCTTTCATTTCACAATCTATAAGAAATTCATAAAATAGACATATATGTACATGTGTGTCTCTATAGTTCTACTCTTTGAAAAATACCTAGCCCCAGAGCAGTGACAGTCAGAGGAGTGTACAATAGTGATAGGAATTTCAGTTAGGAATTCCACTGGCCCTGGAATTTAAGAGGAATAGATTCCTCAGAAACTCTGCCACTTACCAACTTCGTGATGTTGTTCACCTACCTGTTCTGGGCCTTGGTTTTCTTTTCATAAAAATTATTATCCTGTCCTGTCTTCAACTGACACAGTAGTCCCCTTTTAATCCATGGGCTAAGTTCCAAAATCTCCAGCAGATGCCTGGAACCACAGATAATAACCAACACTATATATACTATTTTTTATAATCTGATTGCCGAAGTGGCTACTAAGTGATTATTGGGCAGGTAGTGAACTCAACAAAGACACACTGGAGAAAGGGATGATTTGTGTCCCAGGCGGGATAGAGCAAGACAGCAGGTCTCTCATGCTACTGAGAATGGTGCACAATTATAAGACTTATGAATAGCTTATTTCTGGAATTTTCTATTTAATATTTTTAGATCATGGTTGACTATGGGTAAATGAAACTTCATTAGTGACACCTCAGGCAAGGAAGCCGACTGTATGTATTGATTGTCTGCGGCGTACTGTGCTAGATATCGTACATCCAATTACAGGTGTCTTCTCTAACAAAGCTCAAAGCTTAATAGGGGAGATTCAGGGTTCCCGGTAGTTTAAGTCGTCCACCGGGAATGTTAAGGGTTTTATGAAAGCCAGGATGAGAGCATCACTTCACAAGATATGAGAGAGCTTCTTAGAGGAGCTGAGACTGGGCTGAATTCTGAGTGAACTAGAAAGAGAAAGGGGACTGCTGTCTTTGCAGGCAGGGAGAGCAGCACGGACGGACACAGAAAGCATGCCAGGGCGGCGCACAGTGGGAAAGAAGGATCAGCATGGGGGAGGTATTAATACAGTGGTGACAGGCCTGTGGACTAAGCTGGCACTACCACTGCTGCTGATAATCACTACCTTTTGTTGATGGAATTTAAAATACGAGGAAAGCACATTTTTAGATTTTAAAGATTGATAAAATTAACATCACAGCGTGCCTAGCTTTTTACCAAATAGTTATTTCTAAAATATATTCTACCATTTCTCAAATGTAAACAAGTATTAAGAAGTACTGTTGTCAAACAGATTAATTAAAGTAGCAAGAGCTGAGGATTGTGGAAAGGATGATGTCCTTCCATTATAAAAACTTTTACCACTGTTTATTCAAATATTCACCCCAATGTTTCAATAAACGACTTCAAATCTCAACATCTTGAGGATAATAGTGGGGTTACTTGGCAGTACGTGTATTTATCCTACTTTACTTCTCCTGAGCATAGATGTTCAGTATAGTTTTCATTTCTTGGCACAATATTATGAATATTCAAATTAAAGCTATTTTTCATGTTTATTATAGCAGTAACATATTGAATGCTAAACAGAAAAGAGAAAGCGTAAATTTGAAATTGCAGTGGTAGAGAAATGCTGAAATTCAGTACACCCGTAATTACTAAATCCAAATGCTTTTGTTAGGTCTGTTTACTTGGTTTATTTAATCTTATTAACATTAAGAACAATTATTCACAACCTTGACAATAATACAATTGGCCCTGCATATCTGTGGTTATGCATCTGAGGATCTAACCTACTGTGACTCAGAAATATTTGGAAAAAAATAGTCTATACTGAACATGTACAGACCGTTTTTCTCATTATTTCCTAAGCAATAACATATAACAATCATATACATGGCATTCACATTGTTTTGGGCATTATAAGTTATCTAGGGATGATGTAAAGTATATATGCACAGGTTATATGCAAATACTACACCCTTTTATATCAGGGACTTGAGCATCTGCAGATTTTCGTATACGAGGGAGGTCCTGGAACAAATTCCAAACAGATACCGAGGGATGGTTATGTATACAAAGTGCATAGTAAGTGGTTCAAATTGTACATATTACTTACCAGGCTTCGTGTCCAAGGTAGTCTGGGCCTTGCCTCCAGTGGAGGGCAGGTAAGACAATAGGATTTCTGAGGGAGAGAGAGAGTTGAAAGGACTGTTATCCTGAAGGTTGTTCATGAATGGATGGAATTAAGGGATGGAGATAAAACACAGCTGGGAGGTAGGTGAGGCCAGAAATTGGATCTGCAGTCACGCTGGTTAGGGAAGTGAGATTATTAATATAAGTTAGATGCAAAGCTGTTGGTCAAGTAGAGAGGAAAGATTCAGCAGCATATTGTTGAGTCAATGGGATCACAGGATGAGGATTTAAATTTGCATGCAGTCCATATTTCATTTTCGCATTCAAAAATTCAGAAAGTCACGGTTGGACTCACAAAAAAGCTACATAAGAAGGGAAGTTCTAGAAGGAAATACATGTCCAAGATTCAGTCTTTGCAGACAAGGGGCTAAATCTGATAAGACAAGTAAACATGAAAACAGTCCATGCTAAGGGAGAGTGTGCCAAGAGCTTTACTGGAAGTAATTAAGTTACACGGGAAGGCTCCTCCACCCTGGCAACTCCTCTGCTCCAACATTATAACACCTACCCTAAATGATCCAGGGCATTTGGTAGAAATTAAAGTGGACACTTCAGATATGGGAAACTTTGTGTCCAACTGTAACTATGAGTATTAAAGCTTCCTCCTCGGCCCACATTCAGCATGTCCTTACCCTTCCTCTCTCCACTCCAGGAACACTGGTCTGCTACACTCACTTCAAATCATCCTACCCTGATTCTCCATTGAGCCTGTCTTTAATGCTGAACCCTCTGCTAGAAATGGGTTTCTCTACTTCATTAAAAAGGATTTTTATAAAAAAAAAAAAAAACTTTTTTCCTTTTCCTTTTTTTTTAAATTTCAGAATATTAAGGGGCTACACACCTTTTGATTGCATAATTTACTCTTGTACATTTCAGGTAAAATTATAAGTGTGCCCTTCACTCAGAGAGTGTGCATGGTACCCTCAGTAGAGTGCTGTAGCATCACAGCTCACAGCAACCTCAAACTCTTGGGCTTAAGTGATTCTCTTGCCTCAGCCTCCCAAGTAGCTGGGACTACAGGTGCCCATCACAACGCCTGCCCTTTTTTGTTGTTGTTGCAGTTGCCATTGTTGTTTGGCAGGCCTGGGCTGGGTTTGAACCCACCAGCCCTGGTGTATGTGGCTGGTGCCCTCGCTGCTGAGCTACAGGTGCCAAGCCAAGATAATCATTGTTTAAGATTGAGTAGTACTTCATGGGGGAGTGTGTGTGTGTGTATGTGTATATCATGTATGTACATCATATATATATATATATATATATATGTATTAATATTTTATTAATCCATTCATGTATTTATGAGCATTTGAGTTGTTTCCACATCTTTGCAATTGTGAATTGTGCCACTATAAACATTTGAGTTCAGGTGTCTTACAAAATTACCTTTTTTCCTTTGGGTAAATACCTAGTAGTGGAATTGCTAGATCAAATTCTGGGTCTACTCTTAGTTTTTTGCAGTATCTCCATACTACTTTCCATGGAGGGTACACTAGTTTGCAATCTCACCACCAGAATGTAAGTCTTCCTTTTTCTCTGCATCCTCTCCAACAGTTGTTATTTTGGGACTTTTTGATGAAAGCCATTCCCATAGAAGTTTGGTGATATTTCATCGTGGTTTTCATTTCCCTAATGATTGAAGACATTGAGCATTTTTTCATGTGTTTTTTGACCATTGGACTATCTTCCTTTGAAAAGTTTCAGTTCATATCTTTTGCCTGCTTTTTAATAGGGTTGTTTGTTTTTTTCATGTTGATTTGCTTGAGTTCTTTGTAGATTCTGGTTATCAGCTCTCTATTGGAAGTATAGCACGCAAATATATTCTCCCATTCTGTGGTTCTCTGTTTCCTCTGTTCGCTGTGTTGTTGGCTGTACAGACACTTTTTAATTTGATGAGGTTTCATTCGTTTATTTTTGTTGTTGCTGTGATTGCTTGTAAGGTTTTCTTTATGAATTCTTTCCCTAGGCTGATAGCTATCAGAGTTTTTTTCAACATTCTCTTCTAGAATTCTTAGTTTCATGCTTTAGTTTAAGTCTTTCATCCATTGTGAATTAATTTTTGTAAGTGGTAAAAGGTGCAAATCCTGTTTTCCCAGCACGATTTGTTGAATAAGAATTCTTTTTATCAATATATGTTTTTATCTGTTTTGTCAAAAATCAGATGGGATATGAGGATGGTTTCGTCTCTAGGTTCTCTGTTCTGATCAATTGGTCAATGTCTCCATTTTTGTGCCACTACTATGCTGTTTTGGTTACTATAGCCTTGTAGTATAGCCTAAAGTCTGGTAAGATGATGCCTCCCACTTTATTCTTATTGTGTAAGATTGTATTGACTATTCAGGGTCTTTTCTGGTTCCACACAAAGCATAGAACTGGAAAGGATTTTTCATCCTTCAGTGTTCCCTGCTCCTTTGCTGACTGAGAAAGTATCACATTCCCTCTCTTGGGCTCCTCTGGCACAAGTTTACCTAATGGTGGAAGTTTCACCTACAAAGGATATGTCCTTGAGGCATATGTGAAGGTCAAGAATTTAAATTCTATAAATGAATGGCTATGTTTCTGACTCCACACTTGGTGTGTATTTTGGACAAATAATATACTTTCCTGGAGCCTTAGTTCCTTACTAGTGTTTTCATAGGGTTTGAGAAGATATAGTGGATGTAAAACACCAGCATAATGTTAGACAAAAATTAGAATGATGTGGAATATATAATATGAATGAATACAAATGTAAACCGAATTTTTGGGGACTATCTTCAACTTAGTAAAGCAGTTTGATTTCTGAATTATTACATAGCCCCTTTGGTAAATTCCCTGATGCCATGTAAGAATAAGTCTTTCTTTTCTCTGAGGAATTCTACTAATGACATTTTAATCATATTCTACATATAAGCCACACAGGAAGTTATTTCAGTTATTTTCATAAACATGTTTGATTTTCTTGGTGTTGATTTCCTTTTGCAATTCTGATTTTCAGTTTATCATGGAAATAGATGCACTATGTCCCCTTAACTTCCTTCCAGCTTAGCTGAATTCAAGATTCCAATGGTTTGCCAATCAGGACCTGAGTGATACTTGTTGAATGATCATCACATTTTAAAACAATTTTCAAAATCCCAAAAAACAAAGTCCAATTGTAGAAAAGGCACCACTTCTATTGCCAATTCTCCTATCTCCATCTGTGCTGCCTAAAAGTGTCTGCTTTCTGTACTTACAAGACATTAGTCTTTTGGCACTATCATCCAGAGCAAATAATGTGGATGTAATAATAGCAAATGATTTGGCATGTGCATCAAGTGAAAATAGAGTTTACAAATGCACAGTAATGTATCCTGAAAGAATACATCATCTTTTAAAATGTGTTTCTTGAACATACTTATGTTCAGTTGAGAAAACATCACATCCATTATTAGAAAGGTAGAGTGTTTCTTTGTATTCTAGGAGGATTCTTGATAGATGGTTGCTATATTTAGCCATGAAAGCTAACATCTCACTTAAGAGGAAAGAACCCTTTGGTTGGGGAGAAAACCAAGAATTGGAGTGTGTCAAGTTCCTTGTTTAAAAGGAGATATAAAAATTGACACAAAGCTAAAGGAAATGGGTAAAAGGATCAAATAATAATATTCAGCTATAATTTAGGATTTGAAAGCAGAAAATAAAAATAAATAGAACATTTATCATTCATGCATTTGAATGCATCTTCAAAGTATTCCTCTCTCTCTTGACAAAGTCAGCATACTAGCTCAGTTTATGGGTGTCTGTGGAAGCTGTGGAAGCAAGTGGGGATATTGTTAATGAGTAATGTGTGTTGGGAAGGAGTAGTGGTGATAGGGGTAAGGTGCATGTTTCAAAAGATGGGAAATCCAAGATTAGAAGAAGAAAGTAAAGAGTGAAAAATACTCATCCCAGAAGCCAAAAGGGAAGACCTCTGTTTCTCCAACCTGGAGAGTCAGAGAGAAAAGAGCAAGAATAAAGCATGTTGAGGGCAACATTGAGGGCCCTGGTAGTAGACCCTGTGTAGAAGAAGCACTGCTATTCAAAGTTCATTTTTATGTACTCCTGGGGTATAATGAAGAATAGATCAGCTGCATTTAAAGATCCAGGGACTGGCCAGGCACGGTGGCCCAAACCTGTAATCCTAGCACTCTGGGAGGCCAAGGTGGGTGGATTGTCTGAGCTCACAGGTTCGATAACAGCCTGAGAAAGAGCAAGACCCTGCCTCTAAAAATAGCCGGGTATTAGGCATAATGTCATGTGATAGGAATCCTCCCCTTTTTTAGTGCATGCGGGCTGCTATGTGGAATACCATAGGGCTCCCTTATAAACAACAGAAATTTATTTTCTCATAGTTTTGAAAGGCTGGGAAGTTTAAGATGAAGGTTCTGGCAGATTTGGTGTCCAGTGAGGCCCTGTTTCTTGGTTAATAGAGAGCCGTCTTACTGCTGTAACTTCATAGGCAGAAAAGGCAAGGAGCTCCCTGGGATCCCTTTGACAGTGGTAGTAATTCTATTCATGAGGGCCCTGCCCTTGTGACCTGACCACTGCTCAAAGTCCCTTCCATCCGTACCATTACATTGGGAATTAGGTTTCAACATATGAATTTGGGGGGCATGCAAACATTCAGTCTATAAGCATACATTGTAGACATAAAAAAATACTGAAAATACTTTGAATATTAGGAGAAGGTTTCTCAGGAGATGCTTTAAGTAGGATTTGAAGGATAAAGAAGAGTTTCCTAACCTGAGAAAAAGAGTGAGCCCAAAGGTTGTATTCAATCCTGTACCTTTGCAAGATTGTATTTATCAGACCTTCTTTATCACAGCCTGAATCATCAGCCAGCTTGAATTGTTTGCATAAGGTAGGGGGTAAAAATGAAAAAAATTATGTAAAAGATATAAGAGAGGGAAGGGCAAGGAGGCAGATAGATAGAAACCATTATGCTGGGGTTTGTATTTCTCTATTCAGTGGTTTAGTGGTAGCAGTGGGGCCTAGTAGACTGCTATTTCTTCACTTCAAACTATTAATATTTTGTATTGGAGCACTTTGTACTTCATCATAACATAAGGAGCAGTCAGGAGCAAGACTCTGTTTCAAAAAGAAAAAAATAGGCAGTATAAAATAATGGATAAAAGTCCTGGCTGACTTTGAATTCAGGCAGTTGTAGGGTCTAAAACAGGGGTGGCGAACACGCGGCTCCCGAGCCGCATGCGGCTCCCGGCCAAAATGAATGAGGCTCTTTGCCTCTTATCATTATTTTGTATACTGTGGCTCTTTGCCAAGTTTGGATTTTGTTATGCTGCTTCTGAGGAGGGACCTCTGAGGAGAGATCTCTGAGCGCGTAGTCCCGCCCCCAGGCTGCGTCATCCCGTCTTCTCTGAGTGGCTACAACTGAATACAAACCTGATTTGCAGAAGATTACTGAAAACAAAAGATGCCAGAAATCCCACTGAGATTATCATCCCATCACTCCAACAAGGTAACAAAAAACACCTGACTGAGCATGTTATATTA
>CAUYPK010051453.1:0-12511 GCA_963574355.1 Loris lydekkerianus | reverse complement strand
AAAAGATTTAAACTTAAGACATGAAACTATAAAAATACTTGAAGAAAGTGCAGGGAAAACTCTTGAAGGAATCGGCCTGGGTGAATATTTTATGAGGAGGACTCCCAGGCAATTGAAGCAGTATCAAAAATACACTACTGGGACCTGATCAAACTAAAAACCTTCTGCACAGCCAAGAACTTAGTAAGTAAAGCAAGCAGACAGCCCTCAGAATGGGAGAAAATATTTTCAGGTTATACCTTCGATAAAGGTCTAATAACCAGAATCCACAGAGAACTCAAACATATTAGCAAGAAAAGAACATGTGATCACATCTCAGGGTGGGCAAGGGACTTGAATAGAAACTTCTCTAAAGAAGACAGATGCATGATCTATAAACATAAAAAAAGCTCATCATCCTTAATCATCAGAGAAATGCAAATTGAAAGTACTTTGAAATATCACCTAACCCCAGTAAGAGTAGCCCACATAACAAAATCTCAAAACCAGAGATGTTGGCGTGGATGTGGAGGAAAGGGCACACTTCTACACTGCTGGTGGGAATGCACACTAATACATTCCTTGTGGAAGGATGTTTGGAGAATACTTAGAGACCTAAAAATAGACCTGCCTTTTGATCCTATAATTCCTTTACTAGGTTTATACTCAAAAGACCAAAAGTCACAATATAACAAAGACATCTGTACCAGAATATTTATTGCAGCCCAATTCATAATTGCTAAGTCATGGAAGAAGCCCAAGTGCCCATCTACCCACAAATGGACTAGCAAATTGTGGTACATGTATACCATGTAATATTATGCAGCCTTAAATAAAGATGGAGACTTTTCCTCCTTGATGTTTACATGGATGGAGCTAGAATGTATTCTTTTTAGCAAAGTATCTCAGGAATGGAAAAAAAAAGTATGCAATGTACTCAGCCCTACTATGAAGCTAAATTATAGCTTTCACATGAAGGCTATAACCCAACTATGGCACAAGACTACAGGGAAAGGGCCAAGGAAGGGGAAGGGAGGGGGGAGGTTTTGTTGGAGGGAGGGTAATGGGTGGGGCCACATCTATGGTGTATCTTAGAATGGGTACAGGCGATTGCACTAATGTACACAGGTATGATTTAACAATAAAAAAAAAGAAATAAAAAAAGAACAGAGCAGTTGGAAGAGATTTTTCAACTGGTAAAAATATACTTTAGGGTGTTTCATTGACTATAATTATTGATACAATTATTTTTAATTTAATAAAGGAAAAGGCAACATACACACACACACAAAAAAAAAAAGAATTAAAAAGCAAGTATCCAATGTCCTTAATACCAAAAAATCAGTAGATGAGTACATACACACCCACGTAAGAGAATAATACAGCTGAATTCAAAAGCTGTGGAGGGGTTGGTGGGGAGGAGGGGAGGACGGAAGGGCAGGAGGGAGGAGGATTGGTGAGCTTGATCTAACATGCACAATGTGAGAGTCTACAGCACACCCCCGGGGTAAAGGGCTTAACTAAAACTTGAACCTTACCTAAGAAACACAAACAACATAATCTAATCATTTCTGCATCTGAAATTTAAAAAAAAAAAAAACAGCCCAACAGCCTTAAGCATAATCTAGAATATTTCCCGCTCCTTCCCTTTACTGATTTCCCTCTGTAAAGGTGTCAACACAAACTTTCCCATGACTTTAGAGTGTTTTTGTGCTTTTCTTGCTTTCCCCAGACCCTGTACGAAGCAATTTATTTAGTCTTTCTCATGAGGCATGTTAAAGTTAAGTAATCTGTTCCAGATCTTCTCAACTCTGGAAGAGCTGTGCCAACACCCACGATCGGCACTCTCCTGGATCTCCATAAGAGCTGCATCTGCTCAGACCCCAGTAAGAGCTGCACTGGGAACTGCTACCCTGCCCACCAGGCCTCCCCACACCCTGACCAGGAACTCTAGGAGTTATGCAACCCAGCATCCTCCCTCCCATATTGTCCCTGCCCCCACAGCAGCCTGCTCATCTGGCCAGGGACTCTCGTAGCCACGTGCCCTCCGGAGCTCTCTCTGCCTCTGTGTGGAGCCCTTCTCCTGGTCAGAGACTTCTGGAGCCTTGGGCCCTCTGTGCCAAAGTCACTGGACACGAGATACTCCCAGAACCAGGTGCACCCCCCCCCCCCGCCCTGTTGCTGGATCCGGCTGTGTCACACTCTGGAGCTGCTTCCACAACCAGAACTCTCTGGCTAGGGCAGCCCCAGAGGAGCTACACAGGGTCACTCCCTACAAAGATCTAGCAACAATAGAGTGATCCTGCTGGGGTCTAATCTTGGAGAGACACCTCCCCAACTCTGAGGACCCCCAGAGACAATGGTGAAAAACAATCATGAAGCAAAATCAAGGGAAAAACTCCGGCAATATGAATAATCAGAGTAGATCAACTTCCCCAAGGAACAATGGGGCAGACACAGCACAGGATCCCATGCACAAACAGCTAAGATGTCAGAAATCAAATTCAGAATTTGGATAGCAAATAAGATCGAATTAGAATTCCAAGCAGTAACCCAAAAGATATCTCAAGAATTCAAGAAATTCAAAGACCAAATGACCAGAGATTTTGACACATTGAGACAAGAAGTTGCATCCCTCAAAGATCTGAGAAACACAGTAGAATCCCCGAGTAACAGAATGGAGCAAGCAGAAGAAAGGATTTCTGACATTGAAGACACAGCTTTCTAATGCTCCCAAACTCTCAAAGAGGAAGAGAAATGGAGAGCAAAAACAGATCAGTCTCTCAGAGAGCTCTGGGATAATTTGAAGAAAACCAATATTTGTCTTATAAGGATCCTTGAAAGTGATGAATTGGCTTCACAAGGCACAGAGTCTCTTCTCCATGAGATTATGAAGAAGAACTTTCCAGACACACCAAGAGATAGTGAAATTCAGATAGCAGACAGTTTCAGAACTGCAAAGGTAACTAATGAGTGAATCTAAGTCAGTGTTGTTTTCTACATAAAAAGACACAGAATGTAAGAGGTGATAACTGAGAGATGGCAGGCACCTGGACTGGCAGGAGAGATGGTGGTTTGTATAAGTTTTGGAGTGGAGACTAATGCCAGAGTCACCATGCCAGGAGTCAGTATCACACACCATGTAGGGATATATGTACATATCAGTGGAAAATGGCTGACAATCTAGAAACAAACCATACATCTATAATCAACAGATTGTCAACAGAAGTGCCAAGGCTATTCCATTGAAAAAGGAACAGTCTCTTCAACAGATGGTGCTGAGACAATTGAATACCCATATGCAAAAGAATGAAATTGAGCTCTTATCTCACAAGAATTGGAGCAAAGACCTAAATGTAAAAGCTAAAAGCCATAAAACTCTTAAAATAAAACATAGGGATAAATATTCATAACCTTGAATATGGCAGTATGATACCAAAACACAAGCAACTAAAGAACAATATGTATTTTTAACTTTACTTAAATTAAGATTTTTGTGTATTAAAGGACACTAGTAAGAAAGAGAAAAGACTATCCACAAAAGGAGAGAAAATATTTGCAAATCATATATCTGGTAAGAATCTACATCCAGAACATATATAAGGAAATCTTTTAACTCAGCAACAAAAAGCCAAACAAACCAATTACAAGAAGAGCAAAAGATAATCCAGTTGGTGCCTTTTTAATAAGACAGGGACACACAGGGAGAAGGTTACATGACAGAGGCAGAGACTGCAGTGATGCAGCTATAAGCCCGCAGCAGCCTGGAGTAACAGTTGCTACCAGGGACTCCGAAGGAGAAAGGAAGGATTCTCTGCAGAGCCTCAGAGGACGCCTTAATTTGTACCTACAGCCTCCAGAACTGTGAGAGATACATTTCTGATGAGTGAAGTTACTCAGTTTGGGGTACTTTGTTACAGAGCCCTGGAAAATGAAGAAAGGGGTTCAGGAAGAAGATCAGGTGAATAACAGGGATGTAATTGTATGTGTATGTAACTGACACACAAGTGAAGTGAGGAGTCTTGCAAAAGGAGGGCACCCAAAGTGAGCAAACCGTTCCTATGTGCCCAGCTCTGTGCCAAGTATTTTATAATTATCATTTTATTTAATTTCATCTAGTGCCCCAATCATATGAGTTAAGTTCCAATGCCACCCCCCAATTTATTATTTATGTATTTATTTTTGAGACAGTGTCACTCTATCACCCTGGGTAGAGTGCTGTGACCTCATAGCTCACAGCAACCTCAAACTCCTGGGCTCAAGCGATCCTCCTGCCTCAGGCTCCTGAGTAGCCAAGACTGCAGACACTCACCACCATGCCTGGCTAGTTTTTCTATTTTTAGTAATGATGGGGTCTTGCTCTTCCTCAAGGTTGTTTTAAACCCTGCGCTCAAGCAGTCCTCCACCTCCACCTCCCATAGTGCTGGGATTACAGGTGTGAGCCACCACACCCAGCCACCACCCCCAATTTAGAGACAAAATCTGTATAATTCAGTCTAAGGAAGTGTCCTTTTCAGGGATGTATCATTCTGTTCTGCAGATTTTTTCTGCAGAACAATAAAGATCTTGTGACATTATGCAACTTTCAGTGTATTAACTACTAGAAATTTAAAATGTTTAATTTATTTAATTGGCAACCCTCTCTTTCTTCAAAGCTTGTTACATAAAAGTGAAATCTATAATTAAAAGGACAATATAGACATGGTCTCTGTTATATTCTTGTAATGTTCTAATAGTCATTATACATAATAAATACAAGTGGCTCAAATATTTTGTTTGTTTGTTTGTTTTACAAGTGGCTCAAATATTATCATGATTATTATTCATGAAAAAGGCCCTTTTAAACCATTAGGTTTAAAACATATCTGCCCTTTAGATGGATTGTTTACAGGTTTACAAGAACTAAAATTATAATTTAAATTTACCTAACAAATGCAAACATTACAACCTAATTTCTTGTACCCTTATGTTAATCTGAAATAAAAATAAATAAATAAATAAATAAACAGGAAATAAAACGCAGAGGTGGTCATACTGTATAAGGGGGAAAATATCTAGGTATGTTATGTTTTATGACATATTACAAGAGTATAGCAAGGTTGAAAATTCAGGGATATAGCACAATCTATACCAGTCAAATTATAATGTAAGCTGGAGACAGAAAATTTTCTCTGTAAATGGTTTGATGGTAAATATATATTATGTGTGTGTGTGTGTGTGTGTGTGCATTTATATATAATTTAAGTAAAAACTGACATAAGCCATGCTGAATTTAAATGACTTTAGGAAATATTTTATTTTTTTTATTATTAAATCATAGCTGTGTATTTAGGAAATATTTTAATTTATTGATTGCCAATAATTATTGGATGCTTTGCATTTATGTTCTACCTATTTTTTTTTACTTTCTTTGTTCATAAAGTATTTCAAAACAACTGCAAACTACTACTTAATGATAGACGATCTCAGACTCTTTCAGTACTCATATATCAAGATTGTGCATGGAAAATCAGAGAATCTCTAAATTCCTCCAGACATACGGTTTACCATGAAGTAGTTTATTGTTGAATAAACATTAATCTCAGCTAGAAATAGTAAGCGCCAATTCTCTACCTAAAGATTTTTGTAAATTCATATTCTTTGTGCTGAAAAAAACACATCAGTCTGGATTTGCTTCCTGCTTGCACAGCCTAATTTCAAAATATCAAGAGCTTTCATTGTTTGGCAAACCCTAAAGCAGGCGTCTTCAAATTGTGGCCCACAGGCCACATGAGGCGGTGTGAATTGTATTTGTTCCCGTTTTGTTTTTTACTTCAAAATAAGATATGTGAAGTGTGCATAGGAATTTGTTCATAGTTTGTTTTTTTTTAAAGTCCGGCCCTCCAACAGTCTGCGGGACAGTGAATTGGCCCCCTGTTTAAAAAGTTTGAGGATGCCTGCCCTAAAGCCTTGCAGATGATTTTTGTCACTATTATTTCTTATTGCCAATTTGGGTACTCTATCAAACTCAGCAGTGTAGGCTTTAGAATTTAACTGCTTCATAGCAAACATGAAGTCACACACGTGCATTTGGCAAATATATCATGCATATGAACGTTAGAATTCTTTTACTATAATGCAAGATAGAATATATTTATAGACTAAGAAAGCTTTAAAATTAATACATAGTTAAGCAGATAAAGCATTGATATACACAATTATATAGGATATTTCTGAAGTCTAACCATAGTTAAAGAAAGTTAAATTTATAAATACTAAATGATGAGGAAAAACTATGTGTGGGAAAATTATCTAATGATACAAATGTGCAGCCCATAGTGGCTGCTGATAGGAATTGGAGTAGTGGCACCTGAAACCTGCCAGGTGAGGTGGCTCACGCTTGTAATCCTAGCACTCTGGAGTCTGAGGTGAGAGGAGCTGGAGACCAGCCTGAGCAAGAGTGAGACCCTGCCTCTACTACAACAGAAAAAATAGCCAGGCATGGTGGCAGGTGCCTCGAGTCCCAGCTACTCAAGAGACTGAGGCAAGAGGATTACTTGAGCCCAGGCGTTTGAGGCTGTTCTGAGCTATGAGACCACAGCACTCTACCCACAGTGACAGAGTGAGACTGTCTCAAAAAAAATAAAATAAAATAATAATAATAATAAGTAAAAGACACCTGAAACCATGTGGTCATATCTCTAGCTTTTTGGATACAATGGAATTACTGACCTTTTTCCCCCACCCCTCCCTCTGGGAAAAGGGGGGGTTCCAAGTACACCCCATTGTTCCCAGCTGAAGAGTACAGAGGACTACAGGCTAGCAGTTTTACATACACGAATATATTTGTTCATACATCTCATGAACACATATTTATTGTCAGGCAACAATTATATTAAAATCAACAAGATCGTTCCCAACTTTAAGCATCACTGTCAAGCATTAGAGTGTGAAGCTACCTAGATGGCACACTAGGACTCACGTGTTATGAACTGCTGAACAACAAATCGCACCACAAGTTAGCACTTTAGAACAATGATCTCATAGACTGTGTGTCAGGGATGTGGGCATGGCCTGGTCGTGTCCTCTGCTTCTTGGTCTTTCACAAAGTTTCAATCAAGACATCAGCTCGGATCCGTGGTTTCATCTCAAGACTCAACTAGAGAAGGAGTCTCTTCTAAGTTCACCAGCCTTAGCCTTTCTGAGGCTCTCCTGCAAGGCAGTTTTCTTCATTAAAAATGCAAACCAACAATGAAAAAAGTCTGCTCACACCTGGAAACGATGAACATTTGTCATCTGATCTCATGAGTAGTGTTCCCTGTAGTCTGCTGTATTCTACTAGAAAATCAAATTACTATCTGCAGTCCACTGTCAAGAGTAGAGGATGACACAGGAGAGATATCAGGGGGCACTGCTGGGGGCTGTCTTAGAAGTCTATTATTGGCACGAAGATGGCCTCCTTCTCACTAGTAATCTGTGTAGTCTAAGACACCCCCCCCCCACACCCGGAGAGTCATTCTGGGGCCTGTCCTAAGGTATCCTTCATTATGGAAAGACGCTACCGTGGTATTAATTCTCTAGTGAATGCCAAGCTATGGGACAGAGGGAAGGTAAATTGTGATGAGATGCAGTGGCAAAGGAAATCGTGGAATATGAGCTTTTGGCTGGGAGAATGGATCTGGAGCATGGCTATGGAGAAGGGAGAGAGGAGGAGAAGAGTTTGAAGTCTTCTCTGAGAAAACTATCTCTGAGATATTAAGGTTAAAATGAATAATAGTAAGGCTGTCCAATAACCAGCTTAGCTTGGTCCCTGAATATTTCTACAGAGAAGGGGGGGCCTCTCTTATTCTCTATGGCTACTGCTAGTGACTAAACAAGCAGAGTTCAGAACCGTGGGAACATCTCTTCTGGGCCCGTCATGGTGGTGTGTCAAAGGAGACAGCTCAGCAGATGTCAGAGCTTTAGGAATAGAAATTCCATGGACAATTTTCCTTAGGAATTATAACTTAGGACTTTATTTATTTATTTATTTTTAAGAGACGGAGTCTTACTTTATTGCCCTCGGTAGAGTACCTTGGCGTCACAGCTCACAGCAATCTCCAACTCCTGGACTTAGGCAAATCTCTTGCTTCAGTCTCCTGAGTAGCTGGGATTACAGGTGCCCGCCACAACGCCCAGCTATATTTTTCTTGCAGTTTGGTCAGGGCCGGGTTTGAATGGGCTACTCTTGGGATATGGGGCTGGCGCCCTCCCTACTGAGCCACAGGCACTGCCTATAACTTAGGACTTTAAAAATAGTTCAGCCTCTGGGGCCTATTCAGTTTTGTTTTTGTTTTTGTTTTAGTTTTTTTTTGTTTGTTTGGTTGGTTGTTTGTTTGAGACAGAGTCTCTCTCTGTCACCCTGGATAGAGTGCTGTAGCATCACGGCTCACAGCAACCTCAAACTCCTGAGGCTCAAATGATGCTCCTGCCTCAGGCTTCTAAGTAGCTGGGACTATAGGTGCCCACCACAATGCCCAGCCAGTTTTTCTATTTTTAGTAGAGATGGGTTCCCACTCTTAATTCAGGCTGATCTCTAATTCCTGAGCTCAAGGGATCCTCCAGCCTCTGCCATCCAGAGTGCTAGGATCATAGGCGTAAGCCACCGTGCCTGGCCAGGACTATTCGTTTATTACTAAAGAGTCAGTACATACTTGGCTGGGTTAGAGAACTTAGTGTGGTAACAATGCCTTTATTAGCACACGTGGACCCAGGACTTCAGCTGTTTTGCCTAGCTGTGCTAAGTGACCTTACCACCAACCCATCTATTTATATGGTGATTTTCATTGCTGCTGAGAAAGTTAGGCTTACAGGCTCAGTTTCTCTTTGCTACGAATGTGTGCAGTACTGCTCTCAGTAGAGAGAGTCAAGGTCTCTCACACGTGTTCCTTCCTGGACTGTGAACTCCTATTCATCACTGTGCTCCCTTTTCTGGTGCACACCACTCACTCATTCATGTTATAGAGGACCAGGACTCCCAACGTCTGTCTATTGTCTTAGTGAATTTGCTAAAAATAAGAATTTGATTGGTCAAGGTCACTGGAGACATTTAAGCAATGACCTACTTGACAAAACCGTATTATGATAATTATGATTTTTTAATGGATAGTTATTGCATTCATATATTATGAACTAAGGATTACATGTGACCTCTATGATTTTACTTAATTTAAGAACTTATAGCATGGCTTAGTGCCTATAGCTCAAGCAGCTAGGACACGAGCCACATACACCAGAGCTGGTGGGTTTGAACCCAGCCCAGGCCTGCCAAACAATAATGACAGCTACAGCCAAAAAAAAAAAAAAAGCTATGTGTTGTGGTGGGCACCAGTAGTCCCAGCTACTTGGGATATTGAGCAAGAGACTCTCTTGAGCTCAAGAGTTTGAGGTTGCTGTGAGCTGTGATGCCACAGCACTCTACTGAGGGCAACACAGTGAGACTCTTTCTCAAAAAAAAAAAAAAGATAAGTGGCAGAGTCTCCTGCCACTTCTACTAGTGATGGTCAATGTCATATTACTCAGATCACTTAGACCAGTGTTTTTCAATCTTTTTTATCTCACGACACACTTGAACCTATAGTTAAACTTTTGCAGCACACTTAAATTATGTTGATCAAAAAAAAAGTAAGAAAAAGAATACACTTACATCTTTGAGCATCTTTTGAAAATAATTTAATGAATGATCTTTAAAATTTTTCTCAACACCCTTAGATCCTCTTACAGCACACCAGTTGAAAATCACCATATTGGAAAGTAGCATGGAAAGGCCTGGTGAAATGAGGTCTGGGCCAGCTACTTCCTCAAAAACACACATTCGTTCTTGATAACTTCCATTTTTAAAATCAGTATTCCTAGGAAAGGTATTAATTTTGAATACGTTTTCAAATAAATAGGATACTTAAATAGACTTCATCTCTGATCTCATTTTGCCTAAGTTTGGACTGGATACTTACCTGCTCAAGGTAGATAGTGATTTATGGGAAATAGGAAACACTCATACATTAATAGTTTAAATGGGCTAAGTTCTCACTTGTAATCCCAGCACTTTGGTGAGCCGAAGCAGGAGGATCACTTTAGGCTATAAATTCAAGACCAGCCTGGGCGACACAGTGGGACCTCCATCTCTATTTTAAAAAGTGTTTTTAATTAACCAGGCATCTGTAGTACAGCTACATGGGAGGCTGAGGCAGGAAGATCACTTGAGTCCAAGAGTTTGAAGTTGCAGTGAGCTATGATGAGACATCATTGCACACCAGGAGAAGAAGGAAGCCGAGCACAGTGGATCATGCTTGTAATCCCAGCCCTATGGGAGTCTGAGGCAGGAGGATAGCTTGAGCTCACAAGTTCGAGACCAGCCTGAGCAAGAATGAGACCCCTATCTCTAAAAAAAAAAAGCTAGCCAGGTGTTGTGGTGGGCACCTAATGCCAGCTACTCAGGGGGCTGAGGCAGGAGGATTGCTTGAGCCCAGAAGTTTGAGGTTGCTGTGAGCTATGATACCACAGCACTCTACCCAGAATGACAGAGTGAGACCCTGGCTAAAAAAAAAAAAAGAAGAGCGCCTTCCCATTGACTATTCCCAATGCAAGACTGTTCATGAGCATTAAATACAATGTTATTGTGTGAGGATATTTTTGTTATATTAGGTTGTTTCAAACGTTTTATCCGTTTTAATGTCATGTGTTTTTGTAGCTCCATATCTACAAATATTTATTTATTCCACTGTGTCGTGGTATATACTGATCGGTGGAGAATTTTGTACTCTATACATTGATGCTGTTCATTTTTTTCTACTATTAATTTTTTTATTCTTTTTACCCTATTACTATAAGATGTCATTAAGTGATTTTCGGCCAATTTTTCTCTACAAATTCAAATTGAACCAAAGCGCTGCCAAAACAGCCCGAAAAATTAACCAGGCATTTGGCAATGATAGTGTCAATGAATGCACTGTTCAACGTTGGTTTGTGAAATTTTGTTCCAGAAATTTTAGCCTCAAAGATGAGCCCTGAAGTGGTCGATCTAGAGTAATCCAGGACGAGGATTTGAGGACCCTGGTGGAGACTGACCCATCACAAATGGTGCGTGGGATGGCAGAAGAACTGAGTGTCAGCTCCCATGCAGTTTTTGATGGTTTAAAACGTATTGGAAAGGTCAAAAAGCTCGAAAAGTGGGTGCCCCACGATTTAAACAATCGGCAGAAATTTCAAGGTTTGTTCTTCATTGCTTTTGCGCAACCAAAAATGATCCTTTTTTGGATCAGATCATCATGTGTGACAAAAAGTGGATTCTCTACGACAATAGGAAGCATTCAGGACAGTGGTTGGACACCGATGAGCCACCCAGGCACTTCCCAAAGATGAAACCCCACCAAAAAAAGATCATGGTTACTGTATGGTGGTCAGTGGCTGGTGTGATTTCACTATAACTTTCTGCAACCAGGCCAAACCATCACAGCAGAGTCCTATTGTGAGGAAATCGAGGAAATGTACCAAAAATTGCGTCAGCAGCAGCCAGCACTGGTCAATAGAAGAGGTCCGATCCTGCTCCACGACAACGCCCTGCCGCACGTCTCACAAATCACCGACCGAAAATTAAAGGAATTGAGCGTCGAAGTTCTGCCCCACCCACCATACTCCCAGACCTCTCGCCAACCAACTACCATCTTTTCAAGCACTTCGATAACTTTCTCACTGGTAGAACCTTTGCCAATCAGGACCTAGCAAAAACGGCCTTCGTTGACTTCATCGAATCCCGAGCACCCAATTTTTATGCCGATGGAATTGATCGACTTGTGTTACGTTGGCAAAAGTGCACTGATTCAAATGGCACTTGTTTTGATTAAATTGAATAAATATTGACTGAGATATTACAGTTTAAAGTAGACTCATAAAAACGGACAAAACTTTTGAAACAACCTAATATGTCTTCTGAATCTTTTTAAGGTTGACAGAACTTTTATGCAGACTTTGTAAGCTATTTCTTATTAAGCACTTGTCACATTAATAATCACTCAATAAATGGGTGGCTGTTATACTCAGGTTGGTTTAGAAGATTAAATTAGGTAGACTTATGTTCTTGAAATATATAATAGTCACTCAGTTGCTTTCCTTTCATAGAAGGCTGCATATGTTAACATAGGTACATATGAGGTAATCTCTTATCTTTGGATAGCATGAAGTAATTTTCCCATTGTTAATGAGCTCCACAGGAATCAAGGCAGGATGCAGTGGTTCATGCCTATAATTCCAGCATGTGGGGATGGCAAGGCAGGAGGAGAGCTAGAGGCCAGGAGTTCAAGACCAACCTGGGCAATAGGGAGACTCTGGCTCTCTAAAATAAATAATAAATGGAATAACAATAAAATAAAATAACGTTAACTGTGTGTGGTGGCATGCACTCATGGTCCTAACTACTTGAGGCTGAAATGAGAAGATGACCTGAACCCCAGAATTTTGAGGCTGCAGTGAGCTATGATGGTGCCACTGTACTCTACCCTGGATGATGGAATGAGAC
>CAUYPK010051452.1:0-17256 GCA_963574355.1 Loris lydekkerianus | reverse complement strand
ACAAAACTTTTAGCCAACCACAACATTATTTATTAAACCACAAAAAAAAAAAAAAATAAAAAAAATCCAAAAAAAAAAAAAAAAAAAAAAAAAGAAACAGATTGGAAAATCAACAGAGGAAGAATAGATTACATTGCTGGTATTTAAATTCACCCAACCCTACTGGAAAGCAATTTGACAAAATAAATTTTGAGCTTTAAAATATATTCTACCCTTTGACTCCCTAATCCCATTGTTAGGAATCTGTCCTAAAAAAGTAATCAGAGACACACAAATATTTATACATTTTGTAAATGATACTGTGAATAATAATCACAGCATCATTTGTAAAAGTCTACCCTAAAATAATTCCATGTTCTAATATCAATTTAAATAGATAATTTTGGTATAGTCATATGATTTTTTTTCAGTTCTTTGCAACACAATTTCAAGGAATACCTAATAAAATTAGAAAATTATCGTGCTATTTTTCAAGTTAAACTATAATAGAATGTCCGGGTTTTATAAAACACTATTTTATTGCTATAAAATACTTTCGAAAATGGTACGAAAAAGTTAACAGTAATTATCTCTGCATGAAAGAATTTTATAATTTTTAAAATAATTTTTAAGTTTTCTAATTTTAGCTAACAGACATGTATTATTTTATATTCATAAAAATTAAACATTTGTTCAAACGCTTGGTATTGGATAATAAAAAATAGAATTGAGAGTAGTGCTTCAAACACACACAGTTACCACCTCCACCTTTCCTGTAAGAATCCAGTTGAAATGACAGGAGTGTTTTATAAAACTAAATAGACCCATGAAAACAGTGAATTAAAAAAAAAAAAAAAAAGGTAGGATTATTTTGCTGGCTAGATCAGAATAAACTGTAGCTCGCACAGAGACAGGTTGCAGCAGAGGCAGCACAGTCAGACGGGCTTGTGAAGAAATCCAGAGTGGGCAGCAATGGCCCGCAGAGTGGGCTGACCACACCCACTCCCTGCCTTGCCGTGGGGCCTTCTAAACGAACAGGTTGGTTTTTCTAGTGTGGAGACAAACCTGAGGAGAAGACAGAGAGGATGCTTGAGGGGACATGAGGTGACCCTTGACGTTCAAATTGAATCCTGTAGAAAATAAGAAAAAGAAGGCAGCCAGTGCCACCAAGAAGCAGACTGTTGAAGAAGCTTTTCAATCATTATCTCCAAACACAGGTACAGTTCCATACTGGCCAATTATGCTTCATGCTACAAGTCTAGAACTGGGAAGAGTGTTTTTCTTTTTCTTTTTGTTTTTTTAAAGAGGAAAAGAAAAGAAGAGCTATTGTACTTCCAAAACTTCTAATGCTTTTGCAAAATAGCTAGTTGTACAGAGTAGGATGCAATCTGCATTAAAGCATATTTTGCCTCTAATGGGCAATTTCCTGTCTTAAGTAATTTCTTCAAAGGGACTTAGTGTGGTAGAATTCAGCACTAATTTTTAAAAACTCTAGTTAAAATCCTACATTTTGGCTATGCAATTGATCTTTAGGGTAGATGTAAAAAGGGTGTTTTATTGCAACTCTGGATTTTACACAGTAACTTTCCTAAAACAGTTTCATTAAGGTTTAAAATGCATACTGGCAAGTAAAAGATTATATATATTAAAGTGACTTATTTTTTGAAGAGAAGTTAAGGATCCCAGGGAACTAAATGTTGATTAAAACATTGGAATTGATTTCAAGGAATACTAGCTTCCTACTCACTGATAACCAAAATAAAATGGACGGGAAACTCCCCACTGCCTCATGCTTATAAAAGTGACTTTTCATTAATCCATTCGATGGGCACTTGGGTTTTTTCCATGACTTAGCAATTTGTATTTTTCCTTATAGATATTCAATTAATTGACATAAACCATTCTTTACTTATTCCTCTATAGCATCATCTTAGTGTTATACTCAACTGTATGTCAGGTGTGAATCTGGTTTTGAATTCTATATTCTGTTCTTCTGGCCTATTTGTGAATCTTTCAATCTCTCAGACATCCTACTCTTGGTATATGTACACCGTGGAATATTATGCAGCCTTAAAGAAAGATAGAGACTTTACCTCCTTTGTGTTTACATGGATGGAGCTGGAACATATCCTTCTTAGTAAAGTATCCCAAGAATGGAAGAAAAAGTATCCAATGTACTCACCCCTACTATGAAACTAATTTAGGGCTTTCACATGAATGCTGTAACCCATTTGCAGCCTAGGAATAGGGGGAAAGGGGAAAGGGAGGGGAGGGAGGAGGGAGGTAGGTGGAAGGAGGGGAATTGGTGAGAATACACTTGTGGTGCATCTTACAATGGTATATGCAAAACTTAGTAAATGTGGAATGTAAATGTCTTAACACAATAACTTTGAAATTGCCAGGAACGCTATGTTAACCAGTGTGATATAAACATGTCAACTAGTCTGTGAAACTAGTGTATGATGCCCCATGATCATATCAATGTACACAGCTATGACTTAATAAAAAAAAAAAATAAAAAATAAATAAATGTAAATGTTGGATGGTTAGGTTTAAATCTAAAATTTCTTTGCTCAGCTTCTTATTGGAGGATCTATCCAACACTGCCAAAGGAGTGTTAAAATCTCTGACTATTACTGAGCTGGAGGAAATCAAGTTGCTGATATCTGTTAGAGTTTCTCTTATAAATTGAGGTGCATTTTGGTTGCATAAATATTAATAATTGAAATCTCATCATAGTGAGTATTACCCTTAACAAATATGAAGTGAGCATTCTTATCTTTCCTTACTTTTGTTGGTTTAAAGTCTATTGCATCTACAAATAGGATGGCAACACCTGCTTTTTTCTGCTTTCCATTTGCCTGAAATATGGATGACCATCCTTTCACCCTGAGTCTATATTTATCTTTTAAGGTAAGATGAGATTTTTGTATGCAGCAAATATCTGACCTAAGTTTTTGTATCCAGGCAGCCAACCTGCGCTTCTTTAGAGGACAGTTTAAACCATTCACATTAATGAAGAATATTGATAAGTCTGGTAAAATTTTGGGTATCAAGTTTTTCGAAATTCCAGTGGACATTTGCAATCCTTTAACCACTGTGGAAGTTGAAGTTTGATCAAAAGTTTCTGAGTGAGCTTACTTTTGTGTTAGAGGATTGTGCTGGTCATTATGGAGGATAGATCTGAGAATATCCTGAAGAGCTGGTTTGGTTATGGTGAATCTCTTCAACATGTGAATGTCATTAAAGTATTTAATTTCTTCATCATAAATAAAACTCAGTTTAGCTGGATACAGGATCCTGGGTTTAAAGTTATCTTGTTTTAGGAGATTAAAAGTCAATGACCACCCTCTTTTGGCTTGAAAGGTTTCAGCAGAGAGTTCTGCAGTCATTCTAATATTCTTCCCTTTGTAGGTTATGTTATTTTTATGTCTGGCTGCTTTCAGAATTTTCTCCTTCATATTAACTTTAGTGAAGTTAATTTTTATGTGCCTGGGGAATGTCTTATTCGGGTTGAGTCATGCTGGGGTTCTGAAACTGTCTGCTATCTGAATTTCAGAATCTATTGGCATGTCTGAAAAATTCTCTTTCACAATTTCATGGAGAGGAGCCTCTGTGCCTTGCAAAGACACTTCATTGCTTTCAGGGATTCCAATGAGGTGGATATTAGCTTTCTTCGAATTATCCCAGAGCTCTCTGAGAGAATGATCCGTTTTTGCTCTCCATTTCTCTTCCTTTTTGAGAGTTTGGGAGCATTCAAAAGCTTTGTCTTCAATGTCAGAAACCCTTTCTTCTGCTTGCTCCACTCTGTTACTGAGGGATTCTACTGTACTTTTCAGATCTTTTAGGGCTGCAAATTCTTGCTTGAATGTGTCAAAATCTTTGGTGATCTTGTCTTTAAATTCGTGGAATTATTGAGGCAAGTTTTGAATTTCTCCTCAAATTTCCAATTTCCACTTTTCCTCCATTCTATTAATCTTGTTTGCAGTCCAAACTCTGAACTTGATTTCTGACATCTCAACCATCTGTTTATGAATAGGATCTTTAGTTATGTCTGCCATATCTTTCCTTGGGGGGGAGGAGTTGATCTACTCTGGTTATTCATGTTACCAGAGTTTTTCTGCTGATTTCACCCCATGATTATTTTACACCATTTGACTAGATGAGTGGATAAAGAAAAGTTTGGTTTGGGGCTCCAGGAGTAGTGATTAACCATCCCTTTGCCCAAAAGCTGGGACTGGTGTCTGTACCTTTTCCCCTAGAGCTTTGTCAAGGATGCATACAGTGGTACAGCCTGAGAAACTGGGGACCTGCTTGGTGTGGTGGGGCTAAGTAGTTCTTCAGCTGGTCTTTGTCCAACCCTAGTGAATCAGTTACTCTGGGTTGAAGTCTCAGCTATGGAGAAATACTAGCAATTAAGTCACCCACCCCCCCCACAGGCAACAATTGGAAAAGGAAAATCAAACCTTTCTACAACCACACACCCAGGGTATCACTTGTATAGTCCTTGGGTGATTGGCCCAGTTGAAGAGGTCCAAATCAATTGTCTCAGTCAGCACCTGTCTTGAGTGGGAGAGTTTAAAAGGTCTCTGGCAACCAGATCGCAGGGGGTCTGCTGACAACCCAACTCAAATATGACTTGCTCCAGTGCTCCGTGAGGTCAAGAGGACCCACCCAGCAAATAGATTAGTCTGGGAAGGTTGATGCCTCCTCCCCACCTTGCCCTGTGTCACACCCAGTTACTGATCACCCTGCAGGGCTATGACCCATTTGTCTCCAATCAGCAGATATTCCAGGGGTTTGCACCTGCCTGAATCACAGGGATATGTATGTCTCCTCAGCCAGGCCACTGCTCTCTGCCATTATCTGGCAGGGGGAGGTGAGGCCTGTCAACCTCGGGTGCTTGATGGCGGCTGGGGGTGTTCACTCAGTTCCAGCCCTGCCCCTGATTGATGTTACTGACAGAATGGAATACCTTTGTGAAATTTGTTTCTGTTCTGGCTAAATTCCCTGCAGAAGAGAAGTTGATTTGAGTTCACAGAATCTGCACCTCAGGCCCTGTCTTTGCTGTTGCCTGGTAGTTTGTATTCACAGCAAGGTTAGCTGTCAGTTCTAGCCTCCTACCCTCCTTTGTCTAGGTTGATGATCTCCTGAGGGCCGGGTGTATCTTAGGCTCAGTAAAGCAGTCCTCTGGGTTAGCCATACCCTGGGAGTCTGCTGGCACTGCGCGTGCATTTCCTAGTCCCTGTGCTCCACTCAGGCCGGTTCTGCCTCAGGCAAACCCTTTACTCACAGGGTCTGCATTCCATCCCAGATTTTTTCTGTCAGTGGTTGCCACCAGAGAAGATGCCTGGGCTCCTCTGGTTGTCCAGAGAGACAGGGGGTGTGACTCCGGAATATCAAGAGGTGAGCCCTATTGTTTCCAAAAACGGCTGCTGCTCTGCACCTTGGGGCACTGCCACTCCTTGTGTGGTTCCCTCTCAGCTGACCATCCTCTCCTCACTCCTGTGCTGCAGAATCATGGGCACTGACCAGCAGCAGTTCATGCCCTGTCTGCACCTCTCGAGATAATACCAAGAATCTGGATTCCTGGGGGACAGGCTTCCAGACCTCAGAGTGAGAGTGGAGGGGAGTGCTGGGAGCTCAGAATTGCAGATAGAGAATGTATACAGTTTTATACAGCTTTATTCCTGGCAGGAGAGTGCCATGGCACCCTAGTAGGGGAAGTAGTTTCAGTTTTTAGAGGGTCTCTCCCGTGGGATATAATGGGAGGACTTTTGAACTCTGCTCATTTGTTTATGGGTTACTCTGAGCCATTCTCATGAGGAACGGACTCTCGTCCACTTGGTGATGGATTTTGTACCGTTTGTTTGTATCATTGGGGTCGCAGCTCACCTCAGCAGGGTTGATGTGCATTCTTCAAACTTCTCTTTTGGCACAGCTCTAATCCACCAAGTTATTTGCTAAATTTCTGTCCTTTAACTCTCCTTCTGTATGGGAGCCTCTGTGGAAAGTTGGCTTCAGTCAGCCATCTTGTCTCCCTCTTCAGACATTTTGATTGTCATAGCTGGCACCTGGTGGGGAGAGACAAGAGATGCTGGTAAACATTCTTCATTGTGTAGGACAGTGGCTCACAGCAAAGAATAATCTGGTCCAAAACAGTGCTAAAATTGAGAAGCATGATCTAGACCAATAATTTTCAACTGGTGTGCCTCAACCATTATTAAAGATCATTAATTAAATTATCTTTGGAAGAAGTTCAAAGTACAGTAAGTATATTCTTAGTTTTACTCTTTTTTGTTTTGATCAACCTAATTTAAGTGTGCCATGAAATTTAGCTGTAGGTTCCAGTGTGTTGTGAGTTTAAAAAGGTTGAAAAACATGGATCAGACAATGGTTAGAGCCAATGGAAACTTTGTTCTCCACAACAACAACAACAAAAAAAACCACACTTTAATCCCTAATACTCCATGTTTCAGTGCATCTGTCACCTGGCCCAGGCTGGATAAACACTGAAATTCCCCTTTTCTGGATGCTCTTAGGGCTTCATCGAGTTCAGCTTCCTATCAAAGCTGTTCCTTAGAACCCAATGTCTTCTTGTGCATGGTACTCTGCTTCAGTACGCACAGTAGGAGAGGTACCAAGGAGTGTGCTGGTCAACATTTAACCAACAGCTCTCAAAAAATTATGCACATATGGTACTTATGTACGTAAGTGTCCAGATTGAACTGATACAAACAATATGTAATACATCATTTGCAAATCCTAAAATATACAACCCTGTTTATTATAAATTCCAATAGTCAATTGGTGCTTATAGAATGCTCTCATTATTTTTTGCTAGACTCTTATATCTATGGCCAATGTAGGAAGCAATCTGGGAATGAGTGTAGTTCTGACATGAATGTTGGCTGGTATTTCCCTTCACATTAGCAAGTAAGATGTTTCAAAGTGAAACAATGAAGACCAGAACTTCATTCATTCATCAGTGACGTGAAGTGACTGCTTTGCTGAACCAGATAATAGTTTTCAAACACTGGAATAATATTCCCTCAATTTTCATGCCATATACCATGTAACATTTATAGACATGACAGGCTTTCAAGTTTAATCCGCATGGTTAACAATTTCTCCATCACTTTCTTAAGTCTACACAATCAACAAAATAACAAATCAAACCCTCATTGTATGATTTGGGGGTTTCTGTGGTATAAATGCTCCCACCTTGGCTGATTTTGAGCCAGCAACATACTGTCAGTGAGAACAGAGTTGGGAAGACATGGGTGTTTGCACCCTTGACACAACTTTCCACCGTACAGAGGTAAGGGATGTGAATAACCTTGGGAGCACTTAGAGCAGTAAAATAGTATAAAGTAATTAGGAAGTGATGAATTCTGAGTATTGTTTATCTTTGTTTTTAGTAAAATTAATTAAATTGTAGATCTAGAGAATTTAACTTTGAATGATGTTTGTGCTTTGTAAGTGGTTCACAGGCTGGGCGCCAACCACATGCTCCAGTGCTGGTGGGTTTGAACCCAGCCTGGCCCTGCTAAACAAACAAACAAAATAGCTGGGCATTGTGGCACCTGCATCCTAGCTACTAGGGAGGCTGAGGCAAGAGAATCACTTAAGCACTAGAGTTTGAGGTTGCAGTGAGCTATGATGCTGAGGGTGACAAAGTGAAACTCTGTTCAACAACAGCAAAAAAAAAACAAAACTTGTTCACAAAATTCCTGAAAGTTTACCAATCAACTCCTACAAGCCAGTATGAGCTGGCTCCAGCAGACTCTTAGTTTACCTAGTTGAGATCCTGCACTGATGGTCAAACTTGGTCTCTAGTTGACACTTCTAACAAGTCTACTCTTATGGAGTTATCTCAATTTGAGGTTCTGGGGATTGTGTATTCACTACACATGTATGTGTGTACAGGTGTACAGGTTTATCCCACAAGGGCTCACCCTGTCATTTACATGTCACGTCATCTAGCCATGGTGGCCTTATCAGTATTATGGGAAAAAGATAAATGATTTTTAAAATCTGGTGGAGAGTATTGACTTTTCCTAACCCTACACCCTATGGGGTTTTCTTCCAAACAGTAATAGTGGTAAGCAGGGAAGGATAGGAAATATGACTTCACAAATCTTAATTGATTAACACTGCCTGCAACCTGTTTGCAGGTGAAACGTGGAGTAAGGTAATTGGCTCAATGCCTCCTCAAGCACACAAGCTTAGCATGTTCTAAATGGTCCCTCAGGGTCATTCCTGTATGATGACACATTTTAAGCTCTTGCCCAACCCTTCTGTTCCCACCTAATCTCTCCCTGAATTGGAGCTAGCTTGACTCTGTTTTGTACCAGCCCATTTGCAGGTGGATTTTCCATTTTTGATGTAATCGATGGGAGGACCAAGGCAAGTGATGCAGTAGCCACATGGCTTCGGCTTTGAGAGGCCTTTTTGGGGAGAGGGGAGTGGATACCATCCAGCCACATCCATGACTCACCTCACCCCTGTGGTCTCCATGAGGTGGATAGTCACCACCCTCTGAGTTATCTTACCCATTTCCAATGTCTTAATGAGCTCTTCATGTTTTCTTAAATCCCCTAACTTAATAGATTTTTACTTCCATCAACTAAGCATAAAACACAAATTATCCCTAAATGTATTTAAGCCACATAATTATAGCTTATTCATTATCAAACCTCTTACCAAATACACTTTAGTGCTTAACCTACAAATTCTTTTCTTCTAACCTAACACATTTCCCTCTTAGCCAGTTTTAGACTTTAAGGATGTTATTTGCTTTATGGAAAGTATTTATGTATGCTTTTTAACAAAAATGAGTGAATGCCAGTTCTGGGCTAATGGTGGGAGATCTATTAATGAATATGAAAGACAGACATGATCCTCCCTGTCAAGAAGCTGTTTGCCAGATTGGGGAAATAAACATTAGGTAAATATACACATGAATATATAGGTAACATGATGAAAAGCATAATTAAGGCAAAGAATGAGGGGATAGATTTTGTATTGGGGGCCAGGGAAGCCATGACTGAAGGAGACATTAGAACTGAAGGATGCAAAGAAATAAGTCAGGTGACTGGCAGGAATAGAGTGTGAGGAAGAAGGGTCCAGGAACAAGAGGAATAATGAGAGGTCTCTCCAGCACAGGGATGGAAGAGGTGGGAGGTACGAGATTAGGTATGAAATCGAGGTAGGTCCAGATGACATAGCCAGGTAGGCCTTGATGTAGCTTTTCTCTAACCCCAATGAACTACTGAAGTCTTCATGTGGGAGACTGAGTGTTCCAGTTCACTTCCTAAACATATCGTCTGGGTGACAGGTGGAAAGTGGATGAGAGATTTAACACACAAGAGGAAGAAGAATGATAGTGAGAGGGCAATTGTAGTCTGGAAGGCATGTGATGGTGTTGTGAACTATAGTTGTTGCAAGAGAAAAGAACAGAAATGGACAGATTAGAGAACATGTTCAGGAGGTGGAAATGACTAAATATGCTGGGGAAATTGTCATGGTGTCAGGGATGAGTGATAAAGATGTGTCAAGAACTCAAGATTTCTGGCTGGATACAAGGAAGAGGGGTCATTCATTAGGAAGACCATGTAGTCATCTGCTGGGGAGGACGTCTCTGATGTAGAGAAGGTGGGGAGAGAAACAAGGAGACTTGACCCACTTCCTTTACCTCTCATGAGAAAAAAACCAATAAGACAAAATGTATTGGCTATTTTCCTCCTATTTCTCTCTAAACACCAGCCAGTTCTTCCCCTCATGGTCATTAGCCATTCGTTCAACCATTTTGCCCAAGTTCAAACACTCCAACACAGTACTCTTTCAAGTTTTAGGCAGGTAACACTGGTGGTAGCACCGGTAGTAGCCCAGAAGACTGCGCGTGGCATAGAAAATGACTTCTCAAAGCTGTATGGATATGGGATCACATCACATTGAATCACACAGTGAGAAAGTAATTTCCTTTTCAATTCTTTCTTAGGCCTTCTGATTACCTCAGGGAGAAAGGCTCAGTTTGGTGTTAGTATGTCTTTACACCTCTATAACACTTGATAATCTCTCTTTTTAACAAAGACAGAACAAGGCTACGGTTCTCAGAGCATCCTTAAGCAGGCCACAGTCTCTAGCTGGAATTTAATAACATGGCTTCGTTTTCATTGTTTAAAAAATTGAAGATTACCTCCTATTTATGGCAAGTAGTATTAGTTTTTCATTTACAGCAGCGAAATAAATAAATTTATTTTAAAATGAAGCTCTAAATACAAAAATGGAGCTGTGGGACAAGCTGATTAAATTATGTAGTACACTTGAACAAGGCAAGTATCATGGAGGAGGAACATATGGTCCAAGTCTGGCAAAGATAGCATGGCAATGAAGTGGTCATTTGTTATTCCTGCATCTGCTCTTCCTTCTTGGGGAAACGTTTCCTGATTTGCTCTGGTGAATCATCTCCCTACCCCTCTCAGCTCCCAGGCTCCCAATAAAGTTGATTTCACTCTGGGGCCCTGCAGTGGTAGGACTAGGAGGGTGGATAAGGCCATGAGCAAATTCTACCACCTTGGCCAGTGGTTGGCTAAGTCAATCAGCCTATTCCTTCACCTTGGCCAGCAGTTGGCTAGGCTAATTAGAGTATTACATCACTTGGCTAATGGTTGGCTAAGCCAATTACTGTATTTCATCACCTTGGCCAGTGGTTGTCTAAGCCAATCAGCATATCTCATCACCTTGGCCAGTGGTTGGCTAAGCCAATCAGGGTATTCCACCACCTTGGCCAGTAGCTGGCTTAACCATGGGCACCTGATCTAAACAGGCCAATTAAGTCCAGAGCTGGAACTTGAGCCCAGTCAATTTGGCTGCAGAGGCCACTCAGGAAAACACTGTGGTGTCCTGCTTTGGGCATGCTGAGGCTTTTGAGCTGAGCTTTGAAGGATGAGTATTGGAGTTAAGTTAGTAGTCATCTACCGATAGGGCTTTGTGAACTATGATAAGAACTCTGTTTGGAACTCTATCCCAAAAGCAATGGGAAACCTTTGAATGGCTTTTTAGCAGGAAGATAACAGGACCAGATAGGTATTTTTAAAGACCACTGTGGCCTATAAAGCACTTAGCATAGAGTCCAAGGCACCTAGTACATGTGAGTATTAAATTGGAGACTGTCCAGTTTTTGCAGGATACAGAATCAGGCTCAGTAAATGTGTGTCTCCTCACCTCATTCCCTCTCTTACTGTTTGTTCCTGAGACAGCTTCTATCAGAAGGAGCCTCTCAGGGCCTCCAGGAAAGTAGTCCTGAGTAGGACGTAGCCTTGCCCAAGGGCATTAAAGTTTCGATGGAGTCTGTTCACTGAGGGTGGAGGAGGAAGCACAGGTTAGTGCTCCTGGAAGTTTTAAACTTTGGTATTGCTGTGTTTTTATAGTTAAAATGTAATCAGGACTCTGAAGTAAAGAGTTAATGAGGCATATGGAAATTAAAAAAAAAAAAAAAGGTAATCTGGTGCCCCGGTGAAGGAGAAGGTTGCTAGAGTCAGAAGAGCTCTCCCTTCTGGGTCACAGCCAGCAGGCAGACAGCACGTTTCTCCCACAGGAAACCAGACTTGTCTGCTCTACATCCCTGTTTGCACGTGGGAATGAATGCACAGCTACAGGAGGAAGACGAGAGTGTAATTGGAGATAGAAGTCGTCAAAGGAATTCAACTGAGAAATAACATCCCAGCACCAACTTAAGACATAAAAACAAAATCAATTTCACAAGACCCAGAAAGCCTGATGCTTCTTGTAAGGTGTCCCCATAGAATCCCAACAAGCCTCAGCGCCCCCAGTCTCCTAGCCCCTCCAACCGCCATGCCTGAGCTCCAGCCGGGGTGGAATTTTGCCATCACAGTCCCTCTATCCCTCGCCTGAGTCAGCTATAGCATTGATCCCTCTGCTGCTTCCAGCTGCATCCCAGGCTTGCTGGGTTCAGTGGCTCACTGTACGCCCTGCACTGAGCAAAGGCACCTCCTGGGTGATAGCCACCACCCCTGGCCTCTCACTGCCCTGAACCTGAACTGGGTTCCTCATCTCCCTTTACACCCAGATGCCCTCCTGTGTTGGGGTAGTGTGGCTCAGTAATCAAGCACAATCTCTGGAGCTGGACGGATACACCTGGGATCATAAGTAGTAGGGCCATGAAGCTACTTACAAGAAATCCTCAAATTCTTGTGCGCACTGAGCATTTCCCATTGAATAAAACAATACTACAAATATATATGCTACTATTTTAAGTGTAGATAAATAATGCACTGATTTTTTAACATTCAGATGTATTTTTGGCAACAAGCATTTTCCCAACTGACAGTTACTAAAAGTACGGCCACTGTCACAGGTAAAGCCTGAGAAAGCAGGTTTTGGTGCCAGGTTGCTGGGGTCTAATTCTGGCTTCCCCACTTATAATGTGTACTACCTCGAATTGGTTATTTCACCTTAGTTTTCTCATCTGTAAAATAGTGATGATAATACTACCTACCTCACAGAGCTTGGAGGTTTATAAAATAAATTCGTATGTTTTATGAACTAATAATAGTTTTTGACAACTAGTAAAATGCTCCATAAGGGTTAGCTGTTATTATTGTTTGAATCCTTTCCCTACCATTTCCCGGCTGTAATACTGTGCAAGTGGTTTAATCTATGCCCTGGCTTCCGAACTCCCCTCCTCGTCACAGAGCAGTAGCACCCCTATTCTGAGGAACAGACAGGAGCTGTTATCGGAAAAGCCTTGTGACTTCCAGGCTTCTAATGTTTTCTTTTCCTTTGGCAGTAACTCAGGTAATGACTGCTTCCCTGCACTTAGTAACATGTGTCATTCAACCTCTCCTTTCCCTGGAGGATTCATCTGTAGTTATACCTTTTTACTTTATTCTTTTTGCCTCCTTATACCTCGAATCTTTGGCGAAGATTTCATGACTTCTTTTTTTCCATGCAGAGCCTAGTGATTTCTGCATGTTAAGAGACAGGCCATCTTAGAATGGGACTAATCACAGGACTTACAGCACAGAGTAGCTCTGAGTCATCTTGGACCCTTCGTCTTTCTTACCCCTCCATTCTGTTGGTCACTAAGTTTCGTCAATTCTACCTCCTCGATGCCTCCGGAATGTGCCCCTCTTTCAGCATCTTAACTGTCATCTGTCTGACTCAGGCCACTCTTGTCTTTCACTGTGAGAGACCCCAGACTGGTGCCTCTTTCTCAGCTGCAGTTTCCTTCTGTGATCCGTCCTGCCCCCATGACAGTTAATATAAACTTTCCCAAACAGAAACTTACCTATGTTGTCCCCCCACTTAAAACCGTCCCATGGGTCTCAGGGCCTCAGAGAATGTCCAGGCTTCAGTTAGGATGGTCATCATCCCCACCTTCACCACCAGACACCTCCCCAAACCTCAACCCACAAAAGTAGCCATACTTTTAGGAATGGTCAGATGGGAAAATGCATGTTGCCAAAAATACTATGATTTTTAAATGCATCTGAATGTTAAAGAAAAACAGTGCATTGTTTATTTACACTTAAAAATAGTAGCATATATATTTGTAGTATTGTTTTATTCAATGGGAAATGCTCAGTGCACACAAGAATTTCAGGATTTCTTTTTTTTGGGGGGGGAGGACAGAGTCTCACCTTGTCACCTTCAGTAGAGTGCTGTGGCATCACAGCACTCAGCAACCTACAGCTCTTGGGCTTAGGTGATTCTCTTGCCTCAGCCTCCCTAGCAGCTGGGACTACAGGCGACCGCCACAACACCTGGCTATTTTTTGTTGCAGTTTGGCTGGGGCTGGGGTTGAACCCTCCACCCTTGGTATATGGGGCCGGCGCCCAACTCACTGAGTCACAGGTGCCAACCTGAGGATTTCTTATAAGTAACTTCATGGCCCTATCAAGGTCTTCAGGGTCTCATAGGTTGGGGAAAATTGGCCTAGAACTTAAACCCTAAGGTTCTTGCTCCCTCCAGCGCTCCTAAAGAGCCTCTATCACACTCCCTTCCCACATGTACCCAGGCTGCAGCTGTGGGGAACTATTTCTGTTTCTCCAGAGAACACTCGAACTTTCTGCAAGTGTTCAGAAGATTTCCACCCCCACCTTTCTCTCTGGTGAATTCCTATCCCCTTTTCAACCCTCATTTCAAATGTCACCACCTCTGATGAACCCAGTAGCTTGCTACTTTTTCCTCTGCAGAAAACTCAACATGCACCAAGCTTAGTGTGTTGCAATTATATGTTGATGTATTTTTTTCTCCTTTTAAAAGCTCTGTATTCAAAGATACCTTGGCTGCTTTTTCATCTCTGTGCCCCATCCACTAAGACAGCTCCTGCCTCTAGGTGCTTAATAAATGTTGAAACTAATGAGTGGATGAAGGAACAGTCCCTGGTTTGATCTCACCAGCATAGATGTGCTAATGGGAGAGACCCAATTGACTGCCCAAGGTAAAGAACGTGAATTTTAATATTGTCTTGGGGGAATAACAAATCATGGGCCCCTCATGCCAACTAGGAGTGGGTGACATGGAGACAACCTTTTCCAGGGAGCCTTATGAGTGTTCTCTCTGTATCAGAAGTGGGTGTCTACTCTGCCTTTAGTTAAGGAAGGGAGCTCAGCAGACCACTTCTCATCTCATGGGGTGCTTAATCTTGACCTTGACATCATAAATCAAGAGGAAAATGCAAACCTTGAGCTTCCAACTGCCTCAGGAGAGAATGAATATATATGCTGATAGCCAGCACCCTCAGTCTCTATTGCTTTCACTAAGGAGAAAAATCCTTCTTTGTAGAATCTAGTCTGCTGTCCAGGGTCCTGGTACTAAGAGGAGAAATCTGAGGGAGAGAAGAGGCAGGCGATGTCAATGACATGGATGAGAGACAGCAGCATGAGGGATTCCCCCAGCCAGCTGCTCCACCACCTGTGTCCCCAAACATTCAACTTCAATTGGAGGTAGAGTGATAGAACCTGCTTCTCTTTCCCTGCTAAGAGTCCACTGTCTCAGGAATTGGATTCAAGCTCTAGTTCCACCAATGAAATGCTGTGAAATTTAAAATATTGAAAAGTATATGTTATAAGCACACATCTCAATAATTTTAACATATGCTCATAAGAAAGAAGAAGAAGAAAAGCCTACGTTTCCACGAGTCAGCATAAAAAATGGGGTGTTGCTGACACTTGGACTCCTTCTGTGTGCCCTAATGAAATCTATATCAAACCCATACCCCTGGCCGCCCGCAGTGGCTCCCACCTGTAATCCTAGCACTCTGAGAGGCTGAGGCAGGTGGTTTGCCTGAGCTCACGAGTTTGAAACCAGCTCCAGCAAAAGTGAGAACCCATCTCCACTAAAGTAGAAAACTGAGGCAAGAGAATCGCTTGAGCCTAAGAGTTGGAGGCTGCTGTGAGCTGTGATGCCATGGCACTCTATCCAGGGCGACAGCTTGACATTCTGTCTCAAGGAAAAAAAAAAAAAAGCCATATTCCTTCTGAATGTCCCCAGAGGCAGCCACAGTGCTCATTTGTCCTTCTCTTGCTTTTTATTATAGTACTCACCCACACATAAATGCATAAACAATATACCTGTGTGTTTATGAACTTTATTACGGGCTCCAATCTGTGCATTCTGTGATTTGTTTTTTCAGTCAACATCATGTTTATGAGATTCATTTATGACTTTTTTATTTTTTTGAGACAGTCTCACTTTGTCACCCTTGGTAGAGTGCCATGGTGCCATCACTCACAGCAACCTCAAACTCTTGGGATTATGTGATTCTCTTGCCTCAGTCTCCCAAGTAGCTGGGACTAGAGGCACCCACCACAATACCCGGCTATTTTCAGAGATGAGGTCTTGCTCTTGCTCAGGCTAGTCTTGAACCTGTGAGCTCAGGCAATCCACCCGCCATGGCACCCCAAGTGCTGGGATTAACAGGCATGAGCCACTGTCTGGATTCATTTATGCTGTTGTGTTCAATGGTTATTCATGCAATTTCACCACCATACAATATCCCATTATATGAACATACTGTAATTTGCTTGAAGTTAGATATTTTGGTTATTTCTAATTAATGGCTGAGCATTTAAATACAAAACTGTGTATGGACAAAGGTGTTCACGTCTCTTAGATACCTAGAATTGGAATTGCAGAGATGTATGGCAAGTGAGATTTACCATAGTAAAAGCTTTACAGCTGTTTTCCAAAGTGATTGTTTCTTTTAACCTTTCTCCCAGGAATCTGTGAGAGTTCCAGTTGTTCCACACCCTGTCAATAGGTGCTATTATCAGTCTTGTTAATTTTAGCTGTTCTAATGGATGTGTGGAGGTATCTCACCATGGTTTTCATTTGCATTTTCCTGGTGACTAATGATGTCAAGCCTCTTTTCAGGTATTTATTTTCCATTTATATATCTATTTTGGAGAAATGTCTGTTTAACACTTTTGCCCATTTTAAATTAGGGTTTTTGTCTTTCTATTATGGAGTTACAAGAATTCTTTAAATATATACGAATCCTTTGTCAGATACACATGCAAGTGACTGTTTTCTCTAGTCTGAGATTTGCCTTTTTATTTTTTTAAAAATAGCATCTTTCAAAGATCAAAGGTTGATGTAGACCAATTTGCTGATATTTTTCAGTTAGAGCTTTGTGTTCCAAGTTGCCTTTTGTGTTCTAAGACATCTTGTCTCCTAAGACCCCTTTTAGGTCATGAAGATTTTCTTTGAGAAGTTTTATAGTTTTAATTTTTATGTCTTAGATACACAATACAGTTCAAGACAGTATTTGTGTGTGTGGTAAGGAAATAATCAGTGTTCATTTGTTTTCGATATAGATATCCAATTGTACTAGCACCATTTGTTAAAAAGACTATCCTTTCTCTGTGGAATTACCTTGGCATCTGTGATAGGCAGAATAATGCCCTCCCCTGACAAAGGCATCCATGTCTAAACTGAACATGTGAATATGTCAAATGACACAGCAAAGGAGAATTAAGGGTATAGATAAAATTCAGCTTGCTAATATCCTGATTTTTTTTTTTTTTTTTTTTTTGAGACAGAGTCTCACTATATCACCCTTGGTAGAGTGCTCTGGCATCACAGCTCACAGCAACCTCAAATTCCTGGGCTTAAGTGATTCTCTTGCCTCAGCCTCCCAAGTAGCTGGGACTATAGGTGCCTGCCACAATGCCTGGCTATTTTTTTGTTGTAGGTGTTATTATTGTTGTTTGGCAGGTCTGGGCTGGGTTCAAACCTGCCAGCCCT
>CAUYPK010051449.1:0-24808 GCA_963574355.1 Loris lydekkerianus | reverse complement strand
AAGGAGGAGGGAAGAGTGGGGAAAGGAAGAGCAGAGAGAGGGAAGGGGAGAGGGAGTGGGGTTTGGTGTGTGCCACACCTTTTGGGGGCAAGACACGATTGTAAGAGGGTCTTTACCTAACAAATGCAATCAGTGTAACCTGGTTTCTTGTACCCTCAATGAAACCCCAACAATAAATTTTTAAAAAAGAAATGGATACTTAATACCATCTAAAATACTCAAGGTACTGTATTAGTTGCTGAAAATATAGCAATTAAAATAAATTTCTTGTCTTTTGAAGCTACCATTCTAAAGCTACCATCCACATGTGTATGTGTACATGCATATGTGTTCGTGTGTGATACTGTTAACAAATGACATGTAAAATATATAGCATGAGTACAGCAGATGGGGGCAAGAACTACTGAGAAATGGAAAGCAGAATGAGGAGAGAGCGAGAGGAATTAACTCACCCCGGAATTTCATACTTGTCCAATGCCTGCTCAGTATCACCTCATCGATGTCTGCTGAGCATTTCAAATGTTTTACAGTTAAACAAAATGTGAAGCCTTCAAAGTTTCTCTTTATGAACCTGTATCCCTGTACCTATATCTATTTACTATGCCATCTTATAACCAAAGCTAATGAAGTTGTTGTTAAAACCCAAGCTTCCACTTCTCAACACACATGACCCTAAGAATATATTTTTGCCAAAGTCATCAACAATATTTTTATTAAATGTGAATTATAATTTTCATTATGTTTTTATTTAATGTGAATTTCTGTCTTTCTTTTTCCTTGACCCAATAGTATCATTTCCCACTTAAACCTCGCCCTCGTCTCACATGGTCCTGTCTCTGGCTGCTACTTCATCTACTTTGTGGGCTACTTTCTTTTCATGAAGATTTTCTTCTTGATACTTCTCGCTTCTCCTTCTGCATATTTTTGTTGTGTAGGCTCATCCAGTGTCAATTTAGCAATCTCAAGAAATCCTTATGCCTTACACATCTGTCTCTCTAGCCATGCATTTTTTTTGAAAGAGGCTGATTTACACATACAATTATTTTCTGGAAAACGAGCATTCACAGATGCACTTTTGGCTCCCTTCTCTTTCTATCCTGATTTCCACTCATTATGAACTTGACTTCTTAACCATCTCTTTCATCTCTCCTTGTTTGTTTTGTTTTTGAGACAGGGTCTCCCTTTGTATCCTTGGGTGGTGCCGTGGTGTCAGAGCTTACAACAAGTTCAAACTCCTGGGCCCAAGAAATCCTCTTGCTTCAGCCTCCAGCGTAGCTGGGACTACAGGCATCATCTCTTATCTTCTGTGATCTTTTCCTGCCACTCTTCTAATTTTCATTTACTTCTCACCTTTCCTCCTAAGTTTTTCCAGTGTGTAGAAAGTAATCTCATAAAATAACCAGTATCATGATTTTACTTTCCTGACTGAAATTCTTCAAAATTTGGGGGGATGAAGCTTATATTCTTCCTTGTGTCTGAGGTTTGGATAATGACATAATTCTCTGCCAGTCATTTCACATGTGCTTAATTTTTTGAATGAATAATTAAATCTGGACAGTTTCTTACACAGTAAACTTAATAATATCTCCTAAGTTTCTACTGTTTTTAATGTGAAATAAAATAGCTTAATTTGTGTTGTACAATCCTTATAATTAGAACACAATATGATACATGGAACAAATCTGGATTTCATATTCATGGGTCCAAAGATAAATGTATTGTTGGTGAAAGTGCAGTGGCATGGAAGAATAATAACACATTATGTTTCTAAGAATAATAAGTAGTAGCTATCACTTTGAGGTTTAGAAAACTGCTAAATAACAAGAAAATAAACATCCTTTAGAATTTGCTCTCACATTTATTTTAGTTTTTCTAATATTTGAGAAGACTCTCACTGATCCTTGCCAAATGTCATCATAAGACATTTCAAAAATATATGAGTTTTCATTATCACATAACCAGAGATTTTTCTGAGTAAAATATTGGAAAAATATTTTTTAGAAAATCTGTGCAAAAAATCTCAAAGGCCTAAATTCTCTTATATAAAGAATATGTGTTCCATCTAAACCACTGGTATAACTCAAAATTCTTGTAACTCAATGTACTTCAGTTTTACATTGTAGAAAGGATGGAAATCTCTCTACATAACCACAAATCCTTGGTCCTGAGAGAAACATAACAGCAACCCCAAATAGCTAATCTTAGAGAATCACTCTCAGGGCTATCCACATAAGAGTTATAGTAATTATTTCTCCCGAAAGAAGACCTAAAAATTTCTAACATCATCTGTTTGTTAACTTCCAGCTCCTGCAAAGTCTGTTCTAGCAAAAACTGTAGCTGTTTATATAACAATTTCAATTTCACAAAGCAGGGTCACAAAAATTATGTCACCTGATTCTCTTTGCAGCCCCTGATGATTAAAAAAAATAATAATAACAGGACTTATTTTACAATTAACGTACAGGAGAAGGAGGGGGTTTCACTTGCTGAAGATGATGTAGCTGGACAGTGACAGAATTGACATGCAAACCAAATCTTTTGAGTGGCAACATATACTCTTTCTACTACCCATGTTTCGGCCTGGTGAGAGGAAATGGAAATTAATATAGTAAATAATGAAAAAAATAAATTAAAAAAAATATAGTGAACTAGTAAAAAAATAATTTTTTTGTGGTTTGTTTTTAAAATTTGCAAATATAGTTTTACTTTATATTGGACACATCACGGCAATATTAGGCTATGTAATTTTAAAAAAATCTAAAAAGCAGAATTTTGTATATAAGCTTTGTTCTAGACAGTTTTACTAATTTAGTATAGACATCAACCCTTACCTTTGGAAACATTTTAGAGAAAGGCAGAAGCCTTTGCTCAGATAAAACAAGTGACACCTATTTTCTAAGAAGACCCTAAGGCCTGCAGCACACAGGGTAGAGATCTTTTCATTTTTTCCTGGAAAGGGTTACAGTTGCATGGTTTTTCTCATAGCATTATGATAGCTTGAATAAAAGGTTTTTTTTATTAAATCATAGCTGTGTACATTAATGCAATTGTGGGGTACAATGTGCTGGTTTTATATACAATTTGAAATATTTTCATCAAACTGGTTAACAAAGCCTTCATGGCACTTTCTTAGTTATTGTGTTAAGACATTTATATCCCACATTTTGTAAATTTCACATGTACCCTTGTGAGATAGGATACAGGTATTGAAAAGAACAGATGCTTGACCCAACAGGGCTCTGTCACAGGCCATGAAAGAGGAAATATGCCCCTAGTTAATACTTTATAATCAGTATAGTAAAGTCCTTCTCAGTATAGAAATATTTTTCATCTTCGTTTTACATTCTTGATTTTTAATAAATTTAGATAAAAATGTTTTCTTGTTAGGCTGAAGTTATATACCAAAAAAGGAATTAACTAACACATGAAATGAAAAAACTGGAAACACTAAAGTATGGGTATAAATCATCATAAATCTAAATTGAATAACATAGCATAAAACATTTAGTCCTTTGGCACTTCAGGTATTATAAAGGAGGGAATTATATCCAAGGATTTAGGAAATTTAGCCTATAGGTACCAGAAAGCCAAAATCCATTACAACTTCTCCTGGAAAGAAACAGGTATTTGGTCTTAAGTAGTTAATTACTGCATTCTGTTGAGCTTTCCATGCTGCAGAGTAAACTTCTTACTTGACTATGGACTCACTGAGGGTAAGCGCTGAGCACTTCCCTCAGGTCACAGTAATTGATACATAGATAATTCAGTGAGTGTGTGTGTGCGTGTGTGTGTTTTAATGAATCAGAATACCTTGAATTTGTGATACAGATTTCAACATTCTCTTAGAGATAACATGGATTCCGCATATGGTAGTCTCATATTCATTACCTACATACTGGTTCTGTGTGACCTCTAAGAAGACAACATAACAAATCCTTATTAATAATAATAGTTAACATGTTACTGATAGGAAGCAACATATTCAAATCTAACAGAATTATTTTAATTCAGTAAAATAATCCTATTACATCTTTCTAGCAAATTGTCTCTAAAAACTGTTTTAAACTCTCTTTATACAGAATCATAAATGTAATAGTTCTTACTAGCTTGTTTTTAGATTAAAAACTTCATCTAATAAGGTAATATCAGTATAGTCTGAACGTAACTTCAGAACAAAAACCCAAGTTTCCATCTATCTTCTTAAATAAAATTTACCACTTTGAATAGTGTTAAAATATTAAAGTATTATACATTAAAATAAAATATTAATTTGTGACTGCTGGTAACACAGGAATTATTCCTGAAAACATCCTGTTAAGTAATTGAGTTTGTAGTAAGTTCCATATAAAAGCCAGCTAACCTAATTTTGCAAATTGCTTGAAATTGCAGATAAAGATATTAACAATTCTTTTATTAAAGGATAAAGTGACCATAATACCCAAGGCAATATGCTGATTAAAGCAGGTGCAATGGAAGATAACCCATAAGCTTCATAATTCCTTGGATAATAGATCAGTGATTTGCTGTAATGTGCTTATTAAGCAATATGGAAAATTAGGTCAAATTAGACAGTGAAATAGAGTTGTCCATACATGACATGGCTTGCCATGGAGACAATCAAAGTGACATTTTCTTAACCTAAGTCTCTACAGATAAGGCACTTAGCATCAAATTATTCAGTTACCTAACCTTTGAAATATCTATAACTGTGATCAGTAAAAGAAAATTGCATTAAAAATGGGCAATTATACTATCATTGTAGGGAACAAATTTTCTTCCTAATAGTAAATTAAAACTCTGCTTTGTTGCAGAAGTGATGGCTTAGAAAAAGACACTATTAGTTATTTACATAAAATACTGTGCCTAACTCACATACTCATGATGGCTCTTCGGGGTAGCTATGATAAACTTACAACATTCTTGGAAGAACTAGTCCTCAGAGGCCACTTAAGAGTCTGATAACTGGTATTAGCAATTGTACTTTCTTCATATTTTCTGAAATGAAAATATTTAAGTTTTCCTTGAGGTAAAACATTTATTTCCCTTTGAAAAGATCACAAGAAATAAAGCATACCTGTAGAGAGTGATTCTATGTTGAGTATTGGTTAGGGTCATGTGCAGGGACACTTGACATGGTGGCTGTGGTAGGAATTTTCTGGACAGCTTCTATTTAGAATTTGGCACTTCTGAAAAAATACCACTTTGTAATATGACTTAATCTTTTTTTGGTCACTGAATTACCTGGTGTTTGTAAGCCTTAATTATAAATTTGATTAATGTAACCAGTTTAAATTTGAATAACCGTTGTGTTGGAAATGCACTCATCCAATTGGCTTTTGCCACATATGCCTACGTGGCTGGGGATCCCAGCCCATAAATGCCTTGTTACACGCAACGAGTTGGTTCTCAAACCAGAGTTGGCCTCATACATTAAGAGAAGGAACCTTATGCCTTATGAGGGCAGTCTGATGCAGCCAGACAGTCGTACTAATAGGGAAACTGAAAATACATTTGCTAAGAACCAGTAATATTTGTATTCTGCACCGATGAAGAAGGATCCACTTTCTTTGGCACTATAGGCCCTTTGAATGATGTTACCTTACTTCCTCCATTTCCTTGGACACGCTGGTCAATCATACTCCCACCTGGAACGATACCCTTGAGTTTTACTCTTCCTCAATGAGTCTCAAACCTAGACTCACATCATAATCATCTGGAGGGCCAGTAAGGCACCAATTGCTGGGACTCAGCCACACAGTTTCTAGAGGAACCTTGTTGGGTCCAGGCTTTTACATTTCTAACCTGTTCCTAAGCGATGCTGATGCAAACTTTGAGAGCCATCGCTCCCCTAAAGCTACACTGGCAAACCCTTTGATTTGTCCATATTGTCCTCAATCATCTATTGATTTATTCATTTATTATTCATTACATTATATAAAAATACAGATGTACATACAATGAATGTGTATAACTATGCACATTAATCAACAACAGAGCTTATTGGCTTCTCCTGTTCCAGATGTTCCAGGTTTTTTTGCTACCCTAACCTTACAAAGTAGCGATGCCTTCCTCCTGGTCCTTTATCTCTGGAGAAAATTCACTTTCTAAATCATGTCCTCAGCCAATTTTTCATTCCTTTTCTTTTCCATCCTACAATTACAATTGCCACTTACTCAATGGGGGCAATATCATTTATGTAGAATGAAGAAGCAATCTATTTAAACTAATACCTGCCAATGCTGAAGACTTACTTGTAATGCTCCCATTCTTGATAAAGGTTCCCATGAGTCAAAGTCACTTTTGAAAACCATGACAACTTGAAGAGGAAACTGTCAGACAAGGTTAAGATATGTTCCCTTCCTCTTACTTCCTACTACGGGGCACGACCAGCCAACATTGCAGATGATTCTTCTCAGTGCAGAACGCTGAACAAAATGAATTGGTTGGAGCTACTTGAGGTATTTGAAACTTTGTAGAAATTATATATATAATTAATGTTTTAAATGATGTGTTGCTATAGACTCTCAATAAAATCTTCAAAAGTTACAGAGTTGTATAATAACCAAAAAATCTGCCTACATAGCTGTCCTTTATGCAGAAGGTTCCATCAAGATATTTAGATTTTCATAAGCTGAAAACATTATTTTTGCTATTATCTGTGTCTGCTGAAAATGTGTGTGCTGAAATTTAACCTTCAAGGTGGTAGTACTAGGGGATGGTGCCTTTGAGAAGTTATTAGGACATGAGTGCAGAGCCCCCATTATTAGAATTCATGCCCTTTTATAAAAGAGAACCCACAGCGCTATCTTACCTCTTCCAACATGGGAAGACACCAATAGCAGGGGCTATGTATAGTGTGTGGGCCCTCATAGACACAGAATCTAGCAGTGCCTTAATCGTGGACTACTCGGTTTCCAAACTGTGAGAAATATGTTTCTGATGTTTACAAGCCTCCAAATTATGACCTTTTTTGTTATATAGCTCAAAGGGACTAAAGTGATCCTTTACAAGACAAAAGAAGCCCACATTAAAATAAAGATATTATAGCATTCCCCATAGAAGTCTATATGTGGAGATTGAGAAAGAGAAAGGCAGCAGAAGGTAAGGACACTGGGACCATTTACACAGAGGCTGTCAGCAGGACTGATCTTCCAAACACATTGCAAGTGTGAAGCACATTTTCTTAAACATGGGTATTCTTAGAACTTGTATGGGAAAGACGACATTGCCAGTCTAGGAGAGTGAGGAAGGGAGTTGAATATGCAATCAACTAAATAGGTGTCCAGGAATAGAAGGGAAGGGACTTGGAAAGTGTGTTGAAAGATGATTAACACTGTGGAAGAGTCTTGTCCTATGAGCCGTCGCAGACGCTGCTGCCTCCTCGCCTCTTCCACCTTCACTGCTTTCTTTCTCTCTTCGCTATTTCTTCTTTCTCAGCTCCTCTTCATCTTCCTTCCTCTCTCTTCTTCCACTTATAAAAATTGTTTTGTATTTGGTTGTTCTTTACTTTGTCTCTGTCCATAAAAATCTCTCTAGTCACTAACCAGCTTTATTTGCTCATTCTCTGTTTACCCAATGTCTAAACAAGCGAAAATAGTAGTGCACATATAGTCACTTCATGAAAAAAAAAAAAAAAAGTAAAACAACCTGATTTCCACAAAAATACATTTAATTTAAATTGGTTACTGTCTGTTGCTAATGCTAAGACCCTGGAAAAATCACTGAAAACCCTCCTGGTTCTCACTTCCTCACTTAGCAAAGAGTTCACTTAGACAATTTCCATCTCTAAAACTTCTCTGCCATTTTCCATTTTCTGTCTGGAACATTTCTTTTACTTTGAAAAAAATTTTCCTCTGTTGTAAAAAAGCCTTTATCTTCAGCTGACTGCGTACTACTCTATAAATGTTTGCTTTCAGCACTAGAATTTGGGGCAGTTTCTTTTACAAGTGGTTACTTACGTATAAGCTGGAAATATTATAAACAGAACCAGTCATGCAGGCAGTATGTGAAAGATTTTTATGGTGAAATTTCACAGAATGTGTTTAGTCCATTTACATCCTTTCACTGAAGCTTACAGAGCAAGATAGGAAAGGCAGATTTTCACATTTCCTCAGGCAGAGGTCAGAAGGAACTTTCAGAGGGAACTTGAAGCTTAGGCAAAAATCCAAACACATAAAAGCACAGCCATTTAAAAACTAGTAAAAGTGAACTGTTACTTGTTATAGCAGATGGCAATATTTTATGAACCATTTTGTAACATTATAGAATTCCCAGCATCTACTAAAATTCAGCTTCATGAATACCATTAAGAAAACTATATTGCTTTTGTGCATGGTTGTTTTAAGGGAAATGCTATTTTGTGAACCAGAAAAGAGTTGGTTAAGATGTGAGAGCCTTGCCCTATGCCTACAAAGGCAAGTGAGAACCAGGTCATCATAACAGCAGAGGACATTTTTGCTTGCTATTAAGACACAGTGATATTGAGGTTACTGTATCTTTGTTTTCAAGGAATTTTCTAGTTAAAGTGAGTGAAGTTAGATAAATGGTAGTCTATGTTAGAACATAACTTTATAATGATCATTTAAGCACGTAATGTCCAGTTTTTTATAATTATTGCCAAAGGATCATTTACTGCAATTTCTAGTCTATTTAAAACTAGTAACTACTTATCTGTAGAAAGAAACTTAGGGTTCCTTTTCCTGAGGAGGGTTTTGAAAGGGAGAAATGACTTTCAAAGTGAGAGAAAAGTTGTTAAATGTTGCGGCATTATATGTTTATAAAATCTCCTTTGGTTTGTGCTTAATAATACAAATGATATGGCAGGATATGAAAGAATATAGGGAAAATGATTTCTTAACCCTGTGGAGATTTCCCTTAGTATTAAGATAAAACAGGAGGAGCAGAGATGTTTGATTAAACTGAATGTAACCAGTGACCAGAAAGGAGGAGAAGTGGGATGTAGAAGCTTTAAAAACTGTGGATAATAGGCAGGCATGGTGGTGGGCGCCTGTAGTCCCAGCTACTTGGGAGGCTGAGGCAAGAGAATCGCTTAATCTCAAGAGTTAGAGGTTGTGAGCTGTGAGAGCGACATAGTGAGACTCTGTTTCAAACAAACAAAATAAAACAAAACAAAACCAAAAAGAAAACCTGTGGATAAATTGAAGTAGCCATATTTAAAATAAAAATTAACTATCATATTTTATTTTCTCAAAAACTAAGGAAAAATAGGTCTTTTATTAAGGTATTTTAATTAAATTATTGCATCAGCGATACTATCTTCAATCTCTTTCAATGAGAGAAATAATTTGAGAATTCCCTATAAAATTGTGTTTCATATATAACATACAAAAGCTGCCTTTTGTTATAAAACTAGGTTTGTTACTTTCATAGCATTATTACAGGGCATTCTAATGTGTTACACATTGCTTCATAAGCTACCCATAGAGTAGGATTCCATTTAATCACAAACACACTTATCCCTATTTTCTGCTTTGCAATTGATGCTTACTGGCATCACTAAGTGACAGGTTAATGAGAAAATATGTCTTTAAATCTTTTAACTCCTATTTTAACTAAATATCAAAGAATCTTAAGTGCTACCCATTATCTTTTTACAAACATAGAGCTGTTGATTATTACTTATGATACAGAATCAGTGGTAGAATTTACCTTCGTTGAGAAACAATTTTACAACTATGGGAACATAAAATGTTTGTAATTTCTTTTCACAGACGCTCCTAGGAAATAGGTGCACTTATTTGCATTTTAATTACAACTGAGGCTTGGCAGCTTGACTAAGGTCATAGGACATATATCTATTAAGCTTTGAATCCAGAAATCCAATCCAGTATCATCCAACAGTAAAGTTCACGTTCTTTTGGTAATGTCATTTGAACTACCATACTGCACAATGCCAGGGGGCATTATTTATCTGCATTAGCTGTGATGAATACCACCTGGAATTTTCTGTGTCCTGAAATGTTCTAGTAACCTATTTTTACTTATTTTAAGAACACATATTACTTTATATTTGCTAAAATCCCTTTTAATAAATATATCGCAGGAAGCTTGGTTCTCTGATACATTGTGCCACTTCCAAAGTTTCTTTTAAGGTCGATTAGCCTCACTAGTAGCCTTCAGAAAGCATACCCTCCAAGCCCATGCTTGCAAATTCATGCCAGTAATGGCAGAAAAGACCAAAGCGTCTCCCAGTCATCCTGAGTTACATAGTGAGACAGGGAAGGAACAATGACTCAATTTTATCTAGAAGATATTTTTTCAAATATACAATAACCCAAATCAATAATCTGTCCAGGAAACATGTAGAAATGTCATGATTCTCTCAATAATAAACAGGTATTTCTTATACGATTCCAGAGGAAGGTGGATAGATTTATTTATGGTAAGTATTCTACTCCTTCGCTGCCAGGGACAAATGTATCAAAATCCAAAAAGGGAAGAAAGAAACAGCATGAGTACGGCTGAATCATTCACAAATATGTTATGAGTAAGTTCTTCAATGCTAAAATCTTCAGTGGAGATTTAGGGGAAAAAGTCAAGAGCAACATCAAGGAATAGCTTGTAAAGGCTTGAACACTTAATATAAAAGGAAGCACATGGAATAAGTCGGAGCTAACAAAGGAATAAAGTGGAATAGTTTTCTTACCCATCTGAGGGAATCATTACAGTTGGAGTATTTGACCCAATATTGATGTTTTAAGGGAGCCTGATGTGTAACATTGTCATGAAACATTCCTTAAATTGTTTTCTTATTCTCACATTTTCTTAAAATAAATATGAACAATTTTTTAAAATAATTGCATGGACAAATATTTATTAAAGAGATATTTTAAGAATGTTAGTGGGTCCAGATACATGAAAACGCAATTCATATTCCCTAATTCCAAACACACAAATTTATTTTTTAGTTGAAATTTGCTTTTACAATAAAATAATGGGATATATTTAATACAAAAGGTCCAAAACACACTGCCAGAATGATCCCTTTAAAGTGTAAGTCACAGAACGCTGGGCTTTATTTCTAGACGTCTTCTGGCTCCCATCTTCCTCAGAGGGAAGTCCAGCAGTCTCATGGGGCTGCTTCTTGTCTGGCCAGCATCTCTTCTCAGACCCTTTGCCTCTTCCTCTCTAAACTTAGTCAAATCTGGCTGGTAACTTCTCCTTGCTGTACATGAACAGTCTCAGCATGCTCCGACTTCAGAGCCTTTGTAATTAGTGTTCCCTCTGCTTTACAGTTTTTACCACTGACGTTTCTTTCTATGCCTTATTTTGTATTTTCCTTCTTTCTCTCTTTAAATGTCCCCTTATCAGCAAACATGGTCCTACCCACCCTATGTAAACTAGTATCCCCCATTATTCCCTAGTCCCTTATACGATGAGATAGCTTATCTAATGTTCAAAAGTGTTCACTGCCCGTCTTCCCAGCTTGATGGGCAAACCATCCTTCCCGTTCCTTGCCTTTTCACTTGTTTAGGCTGCCATAATGTTGGTAAGAACTTTCAAAGCACCACATTTGGGTGTGATATTTTGTATTTCTGACATGTCCATGAACAGAATGTGCTCTAAGCCTGTTGACTCCAAGAAAAAGATGAAAGAAATGTGGAGTACAGGTGTTCCAGCCTGGTCTTTTCAGGGAAGTCCAGGTCAGTTTAATCAGCCTTAAGTAAATGCATTAGTGAACCTCATTGAAATCCATACTGCAACCAAATTTGAAACTTAGCTGATCTCCAAATGATTATGGATACTTGAGCTACATATTTGTTCATTGCTAAGGAAACTGCTGAAATGTTAATGATTGTTAGGTAGTATGTTTGGAACAATGCCTAATGGATACATCCTAATTTTTCTAGCACATTCATCATCTCATAAATTTATTTATATATAAACAGGTTCTTCTATTATATATACTCCTTGAGACGAGAGATTTTGGAGACAGGTTATTGCTGCTTTCCTATCATCTAGAATGGGGCCTGGAACTTAGTAGCTTCTCAATAAATATTTGGGGAATAAATTTGTACTGTGTGTTACTGTATTATTTAAAAGGTGTAGGGACTTAGCAAGCAGCTAAGTGGATAAAACAGACTAAGTCCTCATGGAATTTATAATCTAAATAGTTTACTGGTATAAAATGATGTGCCATTCGACTAAGATTAATGTAGTGCCTCCTAGTTATAATATTTATAATTTCCTTCCCAGTGGCATTAACAAAACTAAACTGCTGTTACAAGAAAAATATTTTCACTTACAGCATTTTCAATGAAATGACATGAAACTAATTCCCTTCATTTCCATTGCCCTATTAAAATAACCTATACTTACATGTAATCAGCCTAGCGTAATATTTATAATTCAATTAGCATTTTGTTTATACTTTCCAGGGCCCTGCAAATGAACCAACTCATTAGTTCTCTCTTTATTGCCCCCTGTTCTTTTCTAGTCAAGTATCAATTAAATACCTAATTTTTGCAAAACATTATATAGGAGGCATTTGAAGTTAGTGAAAGATAAAGAAGTACACGATACCATCCTTTATATTCACCATGAAACCAGGTGAGACATTACAGCAAGTAAAAATGACCGTTTGCACCTTGTTGTAACTTATAGCTGAAACCTGAGTTCCTATCTCTCTCCCACCCTGGGAAAGACATTAATGCTTCCTAAGTGTCTCATCCTTTTTCATATCTCTTCCTGTTGTCTACATTATTTCCTAGATCTCACTAAATAACTGTGAACACATCTTAGTTGGAAAATAAATTATTACTTTGTAGAAACCATTACAAATGTACCTGGAAAATATCAGCTCTCTCCCCATTCATGGCCTTTATGATTGCATCCCCTGAATTTCTCTGCTAAATGTTATGTGACTTAATTTTTTGGTAAAAGTAGCTATTGCTCAAGTCAAATTATCAAAGGGAACGTTGACCCCCACCCAAAGGTATAAATCATTCACTAGAATGCAAGCCTTTTAAAGAAATTCTATACTGTTTAGTTTTAGGTATCAGGAAAATATTTGTTGAATGCAAAAAGAATGAGATCATCATGTAGGGGTATGAATGAATCACAGGTCGAAATGAATCATACTGAAGAGGAATTGTTTTCGGGTTTCATAGGAGAGGGGTGTATGTTGAGTTGGGGCACTCTGCTAAAATCTCAAAAGAGACAGAACTTGAATACGGCCTGAAGGATGGGCAGAAAGAGAACATGAACCTGACAACAAGCTAAATTACATGTAGAAGAAAACAACTCAAACAGACTTGGGGTCTGGAAGGAGCCTCAAATGCCTATGGGAATAAGTCCAGAGAGCTATGCAGGGCTGGCATGTGCTTTTTCAAAACAAATTTTCTTCATCTTGAAAATTCCTCGGCTTTGTTTGTTGTGAAGCTTTATAAAGCCCTCTTCTAAATTAAATCATATAAACACTGGATTTTTGGATGTGTAAACACTCCTGATAATCTTCTCAATGCTTTGTTTGACCTTTTCAAAATTTTTATTTTCAAGTCACTGACAGCATTGATCACCTGTGTCTGTTCAGCATTTCTTCACGAGACTGACATACTGTCCCAGCGCTCACATCTATCAACATCGTTCTGATTTATCGGCTTAATAACAGGAAATCATTGGGTAGCCCAGCTCTATTTTGCTTGAACAGTGACCTGTGACCTTAATCTGATGCCTTTCAAGATTCTTTGTTTTTTCATATAAGACCAATTAAATTGAAGTATTTTGAAGAGATTATATGACAAAAATGCCATACTTAAACATTTAAAGTTAATTTTTCGCTCCAGAAAGTAAAAAGGGATAATTTTATACAAAAAAAAAAATGATCACAAATCACTCCAATCATATAGTTATTAATACAATTGACAGACACTACCTAGCAACAATCTTGAGATTAATATAGTAGCTGGAGAAATGAACAAGTCCAATTTTATTTAATAGATGAAAAGATAATAGAATGAAAATAGTGTTATGTATATTTGTATAGCACATGTCTTTTATTATCTGCACCTCTATTTCTCAGAATAAAATTATTTATATCCAAATTTACTATTCAATTATACAAGTGAAATTATTGAAAACTTTATAAACTACTGAATTTAGAAAAAGCAGAAATGTTTGAAAATATATCCATACAGAGTATTTTACTGATTGCTCCATTACCATGAAAATTAAATAGCAAATAATCATCGTCATTTGTGCTGAATACATGACACTTTTTTTGTCATGACTTTGACAGTGAGAACTGTGGCTGCAGGTTTATGGAAGAGACAATACACAGACGCCCATATTGTACAAAACTACAGAGAAATGTTACACTGTCAGACACTCAAAATTATTAATATAATGAAAGCTATTGTATTATGTGAATTAAAAATAGATCTACTTTGAGAATTTTTGAAAATTATGTAAAACTTCCATTTTGTATGTAATGACATGAAATTTTGCAAAACCATGTGAGGAATCACAGTCTTTAGAGCATCTTTACTGGAATTAGACAGAACGGCTTCACGTTAGGCAACCTGTTCAGTGGGTCACAGATATTATCAGACTTCCCCTGCATTTTATGTATAATTCACAGCTTGCTGTTCAAGCATTTAGAAAGGAAACAGGCTTGTATAATGGGCTTGTGTAATATGGAAAGACTGAAAATTAAATCTCCCAGAAGCAGCTTTAAAAATGCATGTAATCTACAGGCAAAATAAATCCTTCTATTTATCCCATTGTTTGACAAGGATTTATTAGTTGCCTTGTTGTCTCTCATGACTTCTTCATATAAAATTGGTTAATAGTTCATTGCTGCCTTCCAGTGACTTTAAATGGCTAAAGTGCCCAATGATACAGACATTTAAAGTTGCAACAGGAGCACAAACAGCTGAAAGATGGTCAGAGGGGCTCCCTATAAAAGACAAAGGCTTCTATATTTGTACTCTAAAGAATTATGAAAAGTTAGAAAAGACTGGCAAATGAAAAACAAACACAAAACATCTTGTAGAAGAGCACAAAAGAAAGTTTTATGGTGACATAAATGGCATCATTGTTATATCATCTTAAATTCACTCAGTGGAGAATATATATAAGTAAATGGTGTTGGAACAAGCGTCAAAGGTAAGACTAGAGGTATAGGCAAAGGCAAGATTAGCAAGTACTGTTGATGGATATTATGTGAATAGCTGGGTATTGTGGCAGTTACTTTTCTGGCATCACTTTCTAATGAATGGGAGTATACTTTCAAATAACTAAAAGAATGGAATTAGAATGTTCCACTACAAAGAAATGATAAACTTCTGAGGGAGATGGATAGTCCAATTACTCTGACTTGATTAATTCATATTGTTTGTATCAAAACATCATGTGTACCCTATAAATACATACAGCCATTATGTACCCATAATAATTAAAAAATTAAAAATATAAAAAATATAAATATCAGATGATATCTGTGAGCAACAAGTGGTTTTTTGTGCAACATTATACGTTCACCTTTTTTTCTTGAACAAACTTAGTTTCTATATAACATAAAAAAGTTACAGCATTGTACATAATTTTCTGCTGAATAAAACATTGAATAGTGTGTTTGATCTTCCTAAAAGCCTGTACATTCTCACAGTTTATTCTCATTGTTTATTCTGAACCAGGGATTAAATTAATGATTATTTTAGTTTATAAAAAGAATGACGAAAATGGCCAAACCCAGTCATTAGTACTTCGTTCTGGCAACAAAACATTAATATTATAAGTGCTTGGGCAGAATATAATTTTCTATGAAACTAAGATAAAAATTCCTGGCATTCAACGGACCTTTACAGTTTGGTGTTCTCAGAATCATTGTTGTGCATACAATACAGGTACTTTCTACCAATCATTTTTTAGAGAATGTTTTTAATAATTTTAAAAAATGTAGGTGTGTTGGGTTGAGGAGGAAGATAAAGTGCAAAAAATGAGAAGTATTGTAGAAAAAAACTGCAAGGTTTTTTTTGTTTGTTTTGTTTTGTTTTGTTTTTTTGGCTTGTCAAACTAAAAACACCTTGTCTAAGTTAAATATCAAAGCAAGAATGATTGGAATGTCTTGATTTCAGTCTCCCTCAGTCAGGCCATGGTCTTCGCAATACCTGAAGGTTAAGAGAGTGACAGTGATACACTAACTCATGTAAACAATATATAACAATACACTTTTCCTGTGACATGGATTGGCAAAGTATGATAACGCACAAGAATTATATTAAAATAATCATCCCTCAACCTGATGAATATCAAGAATGTTATTTTCTCAAAGACACTGTTAAAATTAGAAACATTCATCTTCAGCTAACTCTCAATTATCTACATGTAGATTATCCACTTTGTGGGTGATATGCTGCAATTTAAAAATTCCAAATAATTTATTCTTGTCACCCATCATTTATCTAAATTAATCATCTAATACCTCAATGATCCATCAAATGACTTCATAAAGCAAAATCCAGTAGAGTCTGAGGAGGTTGGGTGGGTGGGTGTAAAATGCCTTATCTAAGATCCCGTAATTTATTTCAACCTCCAATGTACAGCACTTTGTTATCCACTAGTTTGTAATATTTATAACATTCCCTCTACAATCAGTCAAGCAAGCAAATGTGAAATGTACTTTTTAATGTAACTTTTTAACAATCACACATATATTCACATATACTTTAAGCAAATATAAGTCCCCCACTCCAAGTAGAAACGTATTTTAAGATATCTGGATAGAAGCTAACAAAAAGAAAAACCATCCCCTATTAGATGTTCTATATCCTCCCTAATCTGTTCTTAAGCCTCAACCAAAATTATAAAAATTATGACTCATGCATTAAATATTTATTAAGCTTTTCTGTGTGACAAACGCTAATATAAACACCAGAAATTCATATACTAAACCAACAGAATGAGTTTTTTTTTTTTTTTGCCTTTTTTTTTTTGAGAAAGACTATACACAAATAGATGAAGGAGTGAATCCATACTCAGAAAAATGATGAAGATAGTACTTGGTATCATAGAGACATAGATGAAAGATAGTTTATCTAGGAGACTGCAAGATAGATATTTTTAGGAGTAATATGTGGAAATATCTGAAGTATTTGAAGAGCACAGTCATAAAAATGTTCTGTTGAAAATATTCCAAATATAAAAAAAAGGTAAATGAGAAGGTGCTTAGGCAGATTATAGAAAAAAGTGTGTGTATCTTTGCATCTATCTATCTATCTATCTAAATATATGCATTTGTGTATGTGTAGGTATGAAATTTCCTAGTTATACTAAGATATCTATTTGATTTGTCCTTGGAAAATAAAATTTCTCTCATTTCCAGGAGGGAATGAGGCAACTGTATTTCTAATGGTTAAATCTTTTCTACTGGGGACAGGATAAAGAAGTTTATAATGTTGTTATTTCTTTTTTAATTCTCAAGTCCAAATCTCTTTTAGGAAGATTAGTTTAATGGACCACTAAACTCTATTCAGGTGAGAAAGAAACTGAATGGGAGAAATTTGTACTGTGTGTTGGAAGCATTTTCCAGAGACAGAATGGTTGTGATCTTTGGGAGAATGAAAAGACAAAGAGAGCTAGGTACTTTAATTTGGCAGTGTGGTCCAGTTTTGTTCTGTTCTTTAGAAAACGCTGAAGATAGAAGACCTGGGAAACGTCTTGAGGTCAATTGCAAATCTTGGGAATAGAGGTATGGCTCTTCTGAAGCTCCTCAAACCTCCCATATGATTCCATCACCACATGAATGACATCAATAGGGTAGATGTGAAAAAAAATTGCATGGTATCACACTGGATCTCAAGTTAGTTTCTATGAAAACTCAAGACAATTATTGATCTGAATCTACTTTGTAATAAGACCGAAATTTGTGCAAGGACCCAGCCTGCAAATGCATTTGAAACAGAAACAAGGCCACTTCCCACTTCCTCTGTCAACGCCTATTCTTAACATCTGCCATTCTTTTCTTTCTCTCTCTCTCTCTCTCTCTCTCTCGTTTTGTTTTGAGATAAGAGTCTCAATTTGTCATGTTTGGTAGAGTGCCATGGAGTCATTGCTCACAGCAACCTCAAACTTTTGGGCTCAAGTGACTCTCTTGTCTCAACTTCCCTAATAGCTGGGACCACATGCTCCTGCCACAACGCGTGGCTATTTTTAGAGATTGGGTATTTCTCTCTTGCTCAGGCTGGTCTTGAATTCCTGAGCTTAAGCAAACCACCCGCCTTGGCCTCCCAGAGTGCTGGGATTACAGGTGGGAGCCACCGGCCCTGCTCCTCCTCTCTTCCTTTGCATCTTCTCTCACATCCTCCGACCAAACATGCATGCTGTCTTCAGTCATTGCTAAAGTGTTAACCAACAGCTGTGATTTTAGATGACTTAACGAAGAGAGGCAAGTGGGGCAGGCCCTATGTGAGGAGGAGTTGGTTCCACTAAGGGACACAGTGAAGTTGCTACTGAGCTTGGAGTAAAGTTTCCCCCCAGCCACTTTGGGTTTCTCATGCCAGGGGATCTGCTGGAAACATGACAGTTAACTATGCTGCGGGAGGCTTTGACGGATAACCGTGATGCTCTACGGCTTCAGAAGGGAGGTGCAGAAGAATGTGGCCAGACCATGTCCTGGGGCAACTCTGGTTGTGTCTGTGCCCGGTTATAACTATAAATGAGCAATGGCAGCCACCACAGTCCAGCAAGGCAAAGGCAACGAAACGCTCAGATACTTCAATCACGGATGGCCTGAGAGCTAGATATCAACATGGCCAGAGAAGGACTCAGAGAATCTGAGCTGGATGTGAAAGGTGAGAAATGATGAATGTCAATTATGAACCCAGGATTAGCTACAGCATAAAAAGGGTGTGGCTTTTTTGCAAACCGTTCTTTGTTAGGAGAATGCAGTAACCACTACTTTTAAGAATCAAAATTGTCCTCTGTTAGGGAAGAAATTAGGACATCTTGTCCTCATAGAAGATTTGAATACCAGAGAAGGATGCAAGCAGATCTGAGTGGACAGAGGTGGGCAGTATCCATCCATAAAACTGAACATCACCCATTCCCCTTGGATATGCATTTCACCTTGGACCTCAGGTGTTTTCCTTGATTTCCTGGATGGAGGAGCCTTGACAATGAACCATGCTATAACTGTGGTACTAAATCTCTAGCTCCTGCCTCCAGACTTCCTGCTATCAGAAATGGTGGAATCCCTGTGAGCTGTTGACAGGTAGAGTGAGGGTACCTGGGGGCTGTCTTGATTGGGCCTGAGGATGCTTAGGTTGAAAGTGAAGCGAAGTAACCAGTTTTCTTGAGCTGACCAATGCAAACTTTGTCCGAAGAAAAAAGAGAAACCATTCTATAAAGAATTGCCAAAAATTGATACAAAGAAGAGGAATGGCCTTCTTCAGAAGAAAATGTAAGCAGCGACTTTCAAACTTTTCTGACTATGACTAACAACAATAAATATAATCTATATCACACTATAGTGTAAATACATAATACATTCACACTTACATATATGTATGTTTAAAGTCCAGTTGATGAAGGAACATAATATTTACTGTCACTGTTGTAATGCACACTTGTATTTTCCTTTCTATTCCTTTCATTGAAAATAAAACTTATGATCTTTGCCATCTGTATGTGTATATCATGAAATAAATTTAGTAGGGTTTGATTAGCAAACTTAAATATCCACATTCTTCTTAGTAAAGAATCATAAGAATGGAAAAAAGTATCCAGTGTACTCAGTACTAATATGAAGCCACTATACAAATAGCTACATGCCCACACAAAAGAAAAAAACTAAACAAAACAGATGTATAGTCTAGCCAGCAGAAGGGGGAAGGAAGGAGGAGGAAGGGTGATTGGTATGTTCTCACCTAATGTCCACAGTGTGAGGGTTTTCAGGACACCCCCTGGGTGAAGGGCTCTACTACAATTTGAACTTTACCTTAGAAAGAAAAAATATAAACATTTGTACCCTCATATTAACCTGAAATTAAAAAAAAATCTAAACATATCACTCATAGTTATGGCTCAACATTATTTTGTGAACTATCTGTTGGTTTTAGTCATACACACGTCTGTGTATATTCATTTGATATAAAGTGTTAAAAAATAGGTGGAATGTTAGTGCTCTAGACTCTGAAAGTTCAAATAAGAAATTGAAAGAGTCCAGATAAATGAACTATAAGACTGAGACTGTATACTTGATTCTAAATTTAACCATGTCAGAAATAATTATTGATATTTTGCAAATATTTATTATGTTTTTACATTGTATTTATCAATTTATTCTTAATTCCCTTAATATTCTTAATAAAGTCAACTTCGAAAATTCCAGAGGGATTCAGCTAAACTGAGAAAAACAATGAGCTATTTGGGTCACATCATGACTTATACAAAAGGACAAATGCAGGGTGTGCTCAGAGATCTAATTGTGACTGAGGTTCTTGGTGATGGTCATGAGGGAAGGCAGAGGATTAGATAAAGGAGTGAAAAATCTGAAAGTATTGGACTTGGCCTTTTAATAGTTACTTAAAAATTTTTGCTCTTGTTCTGTTTCTTGCTATTTTTAAACAGAAGGTGCAAATGTATCACAGGGCATAAGGAGAAAAAACCAAGATTTAGGACTTGGGACAATAATCATCTATTTATTTACTTTACAAGTTCTACCTCTTCCTTTGTCTGTCAAAATAAGATGATAAATTTCATTATTTACCACAAGTTTTGAATGATTTTAAAGTAATCATTCCAAAATATTTCCAGGTAAAACTCAATTAAATAGCACTTTTAGAAAAACCTTCTCATTTAAGAATTTCTTTTCTAGTCCAAAACCATAAAGATATTTTCCTGTTGTTTGCTAAAATTCTAAAGGTTCCTTTTTTTTTTTTTTACCTCTAAATATTTAAGCAACTTAGATTATTTATATGCATGGTATAATGCCATAATTCTATATATATTTTTCCATCACAATTTTCTCCACCTTTTTCTTATTTTTCTACAATAGAGGTACTCTGAACAGTTGTCAAGATGTTATTGACATACAGCTTTGTGTCTGGAATGTCTACTCTATTCCCTAGGTCTGTTTCTTCATCAATCTACAACAAACAAAGTCTTCATCACTAGTGGTTAATATGTCTTGATATTTTTGTTAGTTATCTATTACTTCATAACAGATCACTACAGAATTTAATGGTTTAAAAAAATCATAAACGTCTATTATCTCTCACTTTTGTGTGGGTCAGAAATTTGGGAGCAGATTAGCTGTGTAGCTTTGGCAGGATCTCTGATGAAGTCGAAGTCAAGAAATTGGCCAGAGCTGTAGTCATCTGTGGGCTTAATTGGGCTGGGAGACTTGGTTTCCAAGTGGCTCACCCATGAATGCTTGAGAATTCTTGCAATATGCTAGCTGATTTGTTTCTGTATAAATAATGCAAGAAAAAAAGAAGGCCAAAAGGAAGCTATCCTTATGACTTGTCCTTGGAACTCACAAAGCATCACTTCTCCATGTTCTTTATATGTCTAGCCTCCATTCACCAAAAATTATTATCAAAATATTTATCATAAACTTAAGGTTTCTTCATATTTTGAGATAATCCTATGTTTGTTTTTTATGTTAATATAATATGTTTTATGATATTCTAGTATTTATAGATTAATTCAGTTTTTCTATTTTTTTTTTTTTTTTTGCTAAGTTTAATCTTGGAGAAAATTATCCATTATATGCACACCTGCCTATCATTGGCAGAAAGCATTTCTTTGTGGTTAGTATTTATTATGAATGTAAATGCTTTACCATTTGCAAAGCACTGTTACAATAGAATAAGCATTAACATGGTCCAGAAATAGTGCAGGAAAATGAGGGAAGAATTTTCGTTGTGTTAAGAAAAGGATAAATGTATGTAATCTAAACTCTCTCTTTTTATTAATAGAAACATTCTAACAAACACATGCTAATCTCTAGGTTACTAACTACTTGGACGTACTTTCATATTTTTGTTTGCTTGTTTGTTAAACATACATAAAAAAAATGGAACTTAATGCCCTTACAGAAGAAGGTGATAGACCTTCAAAATAAAACTATTCAGTAGGCACATCACGATGTTTTTCATTATTTTTATAGGAGTTTTATTTTATTTATTGACTATAAGATGAATTCCAGTAATGTTGGCTATTTGTAGCCCTGTTCTTACAGATAAATAGAGAATATGTAAGTCATATTATATTAGTAATTTTCTATCTGGAATTTGATACCAATTTGCCACTTGGTACCAATGACACTTAATACCAATGAAAGCATTAGCAATTTGCTATTAGATGCACTGTGATGTGAATATTAGGGCTGAATAAAGTCTATAGACAAATTATTTTACTACCATACACCTGCCCCCAAAGGGTGTCATATAAATTAGTTACTTTCAGGTAACTCAGTGATACATGATTTGAAAAGAAACAGACATCCAGGTAGATGCACTTGAATAAATTATCTCTGCTCTTTGTCTTTGTGATGAACATTATACTGTTGAAATTATATACATAGATACAGCATCTCTGCAGTATGTAGAATGAATCAGATTTTACACATAGTGGAATGAGAGGTATATTTGTTTATATCTTTCTTTATATGATATCATAACCTAATACATCTGAAAAGCAACCCAAACCTAACACAGCACCAAAGTGGAATAAGTAGAAAGAGAAACGCTATAATACCTTGATAATAATAATTAAAAAAAATAGGTATAAATTAAGGAATATCTAGAATTTTGAGTTCCAACATAAAATAAATTCTACATCTCTCATAAATGATACACAGAGCACAATGACCCTTGTTTTAAGAAGGCTATTCAACTTGGACAAGTTGGTATCTCAACTCTGCCAACTTCTAGCCTTTTAAACGCTGTGTGAAATATACTTTTGACACGCACTTAATATGCCTCCATAATATGATTCCTGTGCCAACCGGCAATCGTGGATCTGACTACTGTGTCAAAGTTACGGTCTCCAGAGCGCTGCTCTGAGTCACTGAAGTGAATTATCTTCAGGTACTTTGGCCTCATCTTCACTGCATTGTTCTCTCAATTTGTTAATGAATTGCTTTAGTCAGTTTGGAATCTCTGATTTTTACAACACTGGTTATAATTCAATGGCATGTACAAGTGGAATGAACCGTGCATGATGGATGGTGTAATTAGGATAATAATAAAATACAAATAGAACAACAGCATCAATACATTTCTACCTAAGTGTATCAGCATTAGCCGAGTAACTACATAATTCTTCCTAGTTTAACTGAATTTTTATTTCCTTTGAAGTTGTGGCACTTACTCATCACCAGAATAATAATGAAATACTTTTAACATTACGGTTGGCAAGATTGGAAGGCCTATTGCTAAGTACTAGTCTATTTAGCGAATTTCACATTTTCTTACAACAAGCCTTAATAGAAGGCATGGATAACCATCCGTGTGCTCCAAACGCTTACAACTCGTATGTAGTTTAAACATGGTAATGAGACATTTATTGTATGATTACCAGCGCAAAGAAATTCCAGCCTTCTTGTATATTCATAAAGTCAAACTGAAAATTTATGTCTCTGGGACTTCATTCCTCACATGCATAATGGATGAAGTCGCTGTCAGCAATCAATCCAAAATAGCATTGGTGGAGTGCCCGCCACAGCCAGACATGACAGGCAGACAAATAAAAAGTAATACTCAATTCCTTAATGAATTTATGAGTCAACACGGACACTCGCATATTAGAATTTGATTACTCTCGTCTGCGGGCTCGCCAGGTGTCTCTTCCTTTCTTTTCCTTCCTCTGAAAGGCTTGTGAATGAAAAGGAAAACTACTCAAGGAAAGTACAGGCCTTTTAAATCTGCTTACAGGATTTTCATAATCTGTAAAATTCACTAAGATTATTACAGAGGAAGCTAAACTTTGTGTAATTTCTAAATTTTGGAATGACTCAATAAGTAGGCAAATACAAAGTAGAATTAATTTTTAAATTACTATTTATTAGGTGTTAGGAATTGGAATAAGAACCAAGTGAAAATAAACATTATTCTTTTTGTCTTTGTTTTTTAAGTTCAGCTTCAAAATAAGGAATAGAATGAAAATTATAAATTTAGCTGAATGGATAACTGTCACCAAATGAAAAGTTAACAATTATAAAACAAAGACTGAGAGCTAAGTTTTTCGCTTTTTACTAGGGTGGTTTAATTTTTGTGCAGCCAAATGCTATGTACATTCATTGGCTAAAATAAGACATGTAAGAAAACTAGTTTAGTGCCAGACAAATTCTAGTTCCATTTTTGGAAAGAGATGTATCTGGATAGGATTAAATTTCTAAGACATCATTTTCTCAATCATTAAAGAAACAATAATGACATGATATACCCTACAATAAAAACATTCCATGTTGAAATATTTGTGCATATCTTAAGCCTTTGTTGAAGGCTCTGATAAATCATTCAGTAAATAAAACGTTTTAATTTTATTTTATACGGTTTGACCATAAAACGTTCTTTTCATTCCAAAAACAATTATTTTACCAAATGTATATGCTACTGAGTACATTTGGTCAATTTTCTTTTTCTTTTTGTTTCTTTTTTTGTTTGTTTGTTTGTTTTGTTGCAGTTTTTGGCTGGGGCTGGGTTTGAACCTGCCACCTCCAACATATGGGGCCAGTGCCCTACTCCTTGAGCCACAGGTGCCACCTTCCATTTTATTTTTCAACTAGGTATTTGAAGATAAAGTTATATCAATATATATGAAAACAAAGTTATATCTAGAC
>CAUYPK010051447.1:0-59397 GCA_963574355.1 Loris lydekkerianus | reverse complement strand
TGCAGCCTTAAAGAAAGATGGAGACTTTACCTCTTTCATGTTCACATGGATGGAGCTGGACCATATTCTTCTTAGTAAAGTATCTCAAGAATGGAAGAAAAAGTATCCAATGTACTCAGCCCTACTATGAAGCTAATTTATGGCTTTCACATGAACGCTATAACCCAGTTATAACCCAAAAATAAGGGGAAGGGGGAAAGGGAGGGAAGGGAGGGGGTAGGTGGGCTGGGTGATTGGTGGGATTCACCTGCGGTGCATCTTACAAGGGTACATGTGAAACTTAATAAATGTATAATATAAATGTCTTAACGCAATAACTAAGAAAATGCCAGGAAGGCTATGTTAACCAGTGTGATGAAAATGTGTCAAACGGTCTATAAAACCAGTGTATGGTGGCCCACGATTGCATTAATGTACACAGCTATGATTTAACTAAAAAAAAAAAAAAAAGTCACATCTTATCTAGTATTTCTTATAAAATAATTTTATAAAATATACTTTTATTTAAGATCTTCAGGGAACAAAGGCGTTTTCTCTGGTAGTGTAGGCAGTGATATAAAGTGATAGAGAATTTAAAACATGCATACAGAGCAGGTGGCTCTTATTGACATAGAGGTGAACATTGACCTTTGTTCCTATAATAACTTTGGCTGAGCTAGCACTTTTTTGCACTGTACAAGGTCTTCACATGTGTGATTCTTATTAATCACTACAATTTGGAACAAGTGCATGGCAGCTGTTCTGTTGATTTTACATGCAGGAAAACCCCACAGAGAAGCACCAAAAGGCTGCCCATCTTTTCCAGTATCAAGTAAAAGTCAATAACAAAGCCTAGAGATGTGAAAGAGGTTCAGCTCTTCATAGACAGACGTACTTAGATTTCAGTTAATTTCTTCTAACAGTGGCTTCAAAGAAAAGCATATATAATATAAAATATATTTAAATAAAAAATAAGATTATACCTCCAAAAGCCACCAAAATAACATGAGTGATATCAGTTTTCTTGTATAAAATAGCCAGTACACGAACAAACACCTAAAATGAGAACCTTTCTAGGTGCCATACAAGTGCCTATTAGCATTGTGTTTAATGATGGCAGTAAATACATTTCCATACCAAGTAGAAATATGCCTGTTTTTTTTTTTTTAATTTCTCTTACATTTCATGCTCCTAATAGAATGATAGGATATGCAGGTTTGAGGTTTATCTTATAACATTTAGGATTAAAATTTCATATTTTTAAAGAGATCTTAGAGAAAAAGTCTTAATATAGGTGGTTATTTTCATTAATAACAATTCTGGATAATTTGATTAGTTCAGCTCTATATGAATTTTTAAGGAAAATCAAGTAAAAATATGTTTACATTGGATAAAAATGTAAAAATAGTGAGTTTTGAAATCACTATAGAAATCAATATTTTTTGAAATTTTAACAATAATTGGTATCAGAATTTTCCTAGGTTCCTCAATTGTGCAGTATCTCCAACCTCTACAGCCTTTCCCAATGCATTGACACCACTATCTCAGCCCTTTCCCCTCATTCACTCTGATAGATTTCAGAAAACAATTAATAAATAATATGGCCATTTGATTTCAAAAAAGCTTGCATTTTAAATGATCTGTGTTTCTTTTCAAATCAAATATTTTACCTAGCATTTCAAAAGTTTTCTCTTATATAGAGATATAAAGCATTTCAAAATCTTTCTACCCCATACTGAAATTCAGGTCATATATGGCAATGAATTCAACCTCCTCACCCCTACCACTAGAACTGCTACTAAAATGAACAAGAGTGGAAATTTCCCTAAAATGCTTTTATCCAACAACCTAGGAATGATGCCCATTATGGCCATTCATTTCCGTGATGCTTGAAATTTCAATTTAATTTAGCAATGAAAATTAACCTTACATAACAATGACAAAAAGAATTTTTAAAAATATTTTTTATTGAAGTTGTTGTGGCCACATTTTTTCTTCGTTTGTTTCTTTTTTCCAGCTTTTGGCCAGGTCTGGGTTTGAACCTGCCACCTCCGGTATCTGGGGCCAGTGCCCTACTCCTTTGAGCCACAGGCACCAACCATATTGAAGTTGTTGTGAAACCTTTTATTTGTCAAAAATAAAGAAATGTATGGGGCAAATTTTTGGTTCTTAGTCATGAAGAATTTATTGCTTATCTCCTAAGACTCAAACACAATAAAGTTTCCATAATGAGATCTATGAGATAAAATACCAAACTAAATGGGAGTAAGCTTTTTTTCCTCTCTCTTTGCCAGGCTACTTGGAGAAATCATGCCAGGTTAAAAAGAGCAAAGTAAAGAAGATAAAAGGTAACTGATGAGGTGTTTAACATGTGCAGCTGATCTATGCTGCCTCACAAAAGTGTCACGGTCTTAGGAAGGTTTAACATTTTCTTCAATAAATGATGCACATACAATACACCAAATGATATTATTACTCATATTTAGTGATAATCATCAAATATCACTTATACAACATGTATGAAACATTTTAAAGATATACAAACATCTTAAAAGTCACAGACCTCAATCACACGGTCAGCCTCTTGACCCTTGCACAAAGTTAGGAATTGTAAGCCATGGTTTATTACTGGCATAAAAGCTAGTCAGCTACAATCAAACAAAAAAATTGGGGAAGGTCAATTCAAATATAAGGAAAACGCTAAAGGAAATAAAATGAATGTTAAAACCTAATCCATTAAACACTCTCAGGAGAAAAGAAGCATGCCAAATCTTAGAAGCATTTCCTTTTTTCAAAATATGATTCTAAAGAAAATTCCTGTGACCAGCTACTTTATTTTGACTTGAGCCACAGTTTTAGATCAATATGGCCAGCTATTCTCAATTACACTGTATCTGAAATAACAAAGTTAAATATCAAACAAGGAGGATTTTTTGGCCCTCCTCCAGTAAAACAGTATCTCACTAACTACATGATCTAAGCATCCATAGTAAACAAATATAACTTGATGAAGGGAAGAAAACACTCCTTGAGCATCCTTCCTACTCCCCGTCTGCACATTATGTATTAGGAATGAAAAAAATTCACACCTCTGAATTTGAATCATAAGCAGATTGCTACAAGAAATGTGTCACATCACTGGCTTCAGGAAGAACTTTAAATTCCTGGGGCAAAATATAGCACTTCTGTCAGTTTCAAATACCTCATATCTGCATGTTAATTTCAAAGGGCTCAAGGAAGCTTTGCCAACTCCATGTCACTAATCCTCACAGTTGGACAATTGCCATGGCTGGACTTTTCATTTACAGTGCAGAGAGGTTAGCTGACTTGAAGAACAGCAGGTCAGCTTCCTGTTCTGTTCATCTACTGAGTTAGGGACACCGGGGGAATAGGAGTCAAGTGCACAGGCGGAGTCCCAGCAATATTTCAGGTAGCCTCCCACTGCACACCAATGCTATGGTTTACAATGACCTTTCCATCAGAAAACAATCCTGTTTTTCAGAGCCTCAAAAACTCTCAGTGTTTGTCTTTGAGAGAAAAAGAGCCTTGTGTAATAAATGTAACATATAAGCAGAGAAGATCAAGAGAAAAAAAAACAAAACTTCATGTCAAAAGGAAGAGTAATTTTGGTTCTCTCTCCCATTCTCTCTTCCCAAGGCTTCAATAGTCTCTAATCCTTAAAGTTCCTTCGGTACCTTCGTAGTTTTAACCATTCTCTCAATCACTCTGCATAATTATTGGACCCCAAGTTTTTTGTAGCTTTGTAAATTCAAGTATGTCATTAGAAGGGCCTTTAAAAATTAACACAGACTTTTGCTTTGAAAGTTGTCAAGGACCAGAAAATGACTTGGTACGCTTGGCATGCCAGCCAGAGTTTATCTATTATCATTCTTAAAACCAATACTGTTTGAGAAACATTGAAAAATTATTTTTTCAATTGATTTTCACTTCAACTACTTTCTTTTCCACAGAGCTTCCTAGTAGAAGGGCTATAGTAGAATGAAGACACCTTTCCAAACCAAAGGTCTTCAGTAAGTGTGAAATGGAGGCTTCCCTGAAGTCGTGAAAACATACCAGCTCATTTTACAGAAAATAGTCCATTATCCCAGGGAAGAATAGCAGAAGAATGGATGTAGAGGATGAAAAAATACATAAAGATATATAAATATATATTCCTATTCTCAAACGTTTGCTTGAGTCAAGTAATGAATCTCAGACTAAAATCATTTGCTGAATGCAATACCTTTAAGGAGCGGGATTGCTGTTTGAACCTTGGAGATCTGAGTCCCAATTTCCAGCTCCTTTTGATAAGCCATACTGCCTCATTCACAAAACCAATCATCCTCCAAATGACATTGCCACTCATTCATTCACCAATGAATAATCATCAAGTACAATCCTGGGTACTCTATAGGAATTTGAGAAGAGGAATATAAATAACAAAACCATGGACAGAGCCCAAGATTTTATACTTGAACAATATATAATACGATAATACAAAAAAATATAATTGATATCCATACCAAGATTATTTTCTAAGTAACTAGGCCAAGCTGTCAGGTATTTACACACTGGACTAAATTAAGGCATTGAGTAATCAAGTAGACATTGAATACTCCAAATACCTTTTGATTAGAGTTAGGTCATATTTTACATCCTTTTGACAGACTCTTTGTCTCAATTTCTCCTTGTCTTCTCTCTCTCTCTCTCTCTCTTTTGTCCCCCTTTTTATCTCTTTCTCTGTCTCTCAGTAGTAAGTCACTGCTATTAATAGTGCCTCAACTGGTGCAGATAGTAAGTCAGCAAAGTGAGAATCACTGTTTAGTGTATTTACACCAATTATTTTGAGCAGACAGGAAAAAGAATTAAAAAAAAAAAAGACAAATGACAAATGAACAAATGAGAAGAAAAGTGACAAAACTTGAATGAGGACAATGCCTAAGGCAAGATTTCAGAGCCACTAAAAACATATAAATTATATAAAACTTTGAGAGCACCTTCTGGAAAATCCTCGTGGAAACCACAACTGTAAATCATTTTGAAATGTAGGTTTTAAACAGAGATGATATTTTCAAGACCATAATCTATTACAGTCTACCCAAATGGTTTTCTGCTATCACATGAAATTCTATGTGGGTATTGAACTACCTTTATGTTTATCATCCCATTTAAACAGTATTATTTCTATTTACAACTGATTATACCTAAGAATACATTTACATCTTTAAATATAATTTAAAAATTCAATTTTCTACCAAATCTATAGTAGTGATGCCAAATGGAAAAGAGTTCATTACTTATAAAAAGAAATTGGCAGACTCAAAATATGATATGGAAATACTTTTTTGAAAAGCTAGTTACAAAATATCCAATAAAATCAGTAGCTTCAGAACTCTAAAAATGGATACAATTGTCAATAATAGGCTCCAGAGTAATTCAATCACTCAGTCAAATATTCCCTGTGAAGAACCCAGGAGACAAAATATGGTGTCTATCATTATTACATGGGAAAGTTTGTCAGTGAACTTGGAATACTGGAGGTCTGAGCTATCTAAGTACAACTTCTTTTCTGAGAATAACAAGAAATTCTTTAACTGTCCAAAGCTAGAAAACTTTCCTGGGTAAGGCTGATCACAATCCAAACCTTAAAGAATGTGAAAGGATAGAATAATGGTGTTCTGGGGAAGGGATGGCATTGGTGTGAACATTAATTAAATAGCAAATGTACAGACACAGGAAGGGGTGCTTTTGATACTGTGAGACATAGAAGAAAACTGCTGGCACAATCTGCATAGAATAAGCTTATGAAATAAATTTATATTGGTTTTCTGAAAATGAACCATACATCCAAACTATTTCTCATCTAAGCTCATATACTAGCTCCACCATGCACCATAATTGGGATACACATGCAAACAAACATCTGAGTCTGTGTATGGGCCACATTTCCATACGCCTGCTAAGAATGTGTGTGTGCTCGTGTTGTGCGTGTGTGTGTGTGTGTGTGTGTGTGTTTTGAAATGCACAGTATTATTGTGATTGGGAAGAAAGTAGATAAATAACAGAACAATCTACCTTTATAAACATGGGATAGATGGCCGTTTTTTCCAGTTTTAGTCCCAAGCTTATATATTAATATCTCTAATTATGTATTGTAAATCTTGTTTGGCCAAAAGAGCATATAAATGATAACATCTTTGCCCCAATTATAGGCCAAATATTATTTGCAGTAAAGAATTATCCTTCATAATTGATTGCATATTAAAAAAAGCTGTGTCCACAGAATCTGGGCTGATTCTGCAAATTCTGCAAAATGTAATTTATTGCTTAAAACTCTATGTATGGTGATTTGATGGATTTATATCATAATTGCATAATAGAGAAGTACAGAAGAGAATCTTCTACTTTAGACAGTCACTCAGCTAAGGATGTGTTAAAACCAACAAAGAGATAACACATGTATAGAATGATTAATTGAACGACACCTCATAAAAGGCAACATCTGGATCAAAAAATCTAAATGCAAGAATCTGTTGTCTAGAACTCTGGTATTTCACACATTCTAAGACGTTTTGTTTTACCTTGCTTGAATTCATTTTGGTTCTTTTTTTTTTTTTTTTTTTTTTTTTTTTACCAATCCCAGCTTAATAAGCAGAGGATCAAAATGAGCAAATACCGCCCTCTATCCACCTCATAAAGTTGAAAAGTGGCAGAAGTGGGACACAAACCAGAAAAGACATCCTGATGGCTCTCTCCCTGCTAGTCACAAGATTTTTCAGTGTTTCACAACAGCAAATGTCCTTTGAAATCCTATCTAAGGAGATGACAAAGGTGGAAAGCTAAACGTTACTTTACTTTCTCATAAACATGATTCTGCTTCATTTGAAAATATCCACCAAGCATTCCCTCTATGTGCTACACGACTGTTTTAGATATGAGAGGCTCAAAATGAGGCAGATAATGGCCCTTTCCTTTTGGACCTTAGAAGCAGGAAAGATGAATGCTTTCTAAAAGTAAAGACAAATTGTATCCGAAATTGTGATATATGCAGCAGAAAGTAAAAATGAACAAATAAACAAGAAGAGAAAGAAGATCAGGCATGCTGGGTGTGAGATAGAAGGGCGGTATCAGGCTTTTACACAGGGCAATCAGTAGAGACTTTTCTCAAGGCCTCTGAGAGAGAAAGTCCAAAAGGAAATGACAGAATGAGCCAAACAGTGATATCAGGGCTGAGAATACGAGGCAGAGGGAACAGCAAGTACAGATTATGCCTGTTGTATTTGTCTACCAGAACAAGCCTTAGTGTCGCTGGAGCAAAGGGAGCAAGGAGACTGGTGGGAGATGAATGAAAGAGGTCCAACAGCTCAAAAATGTAAGTCCTTGCAGGCCACTGTTGAATTTGGCCTTTATTCTGGTTAAAACAGAAACCTTTGTGGTTAGCATTATATGACTTATATATTAAAGGATATCTTTTGCTGGTAAATTAAAAAAATATATATGAATGTAGAAGTGGCAAGAAAGTAAACATGGAAATCAGTAAAGAATCTGTAGAAATAATCCAGGGGAAAGATGTTGGTAGCTTACAGTAGGACAGCAACACTCAAGCCGGTCTTGCCACGGCCAGATGGTGAGGTATATAGGAAAGTCCACTCAATCTTTCCCTAACACCCCTTTCTCCCCAACCCTTCATCTTCTCCTCTCCTTTCCTTGACCTTATTTTGACATTTAGAATTGATTCTGAACTCACTAATAATAAAAAACAATTAGAGCAGAATTTCCACATGTGCCTACTGCCACAGCTACTAGTTTATCTGCTTGGTTATGTGTTAACTCTGCTTGCTGTCCTGTGAGTTTGGACAAAGTCTCAATTTTCTATCTAAGACAATGTGATATGGGCAAACAGTAGGATGAAAATAGTATTAAAAGAATAGTTTTGGAACGGGGGAAGATAATAAAAACTTTTGATTCAGGACATATTAAGTCTGAGGTTCCTTATAGAAAAACAAGGGAGGGTGCCAAATGGGCAGTTAGACATGCAAGTTCAAAATTCAGAGAAGAAATTGTGAGCTGGAGATATAACTACGGGAATCATCAAGGTGCACGTAGTATCCAAAGCCATGGAAATTGACTAAATTACCAAGATCATAAGTATATCTAAAGGAAATTATATCTAAAGAAAAGGAAAAACCAGTTAGGTATAAGGATAATGGAAAGAGATTGGTATTTAGAAATGAAGGAAGAAACAACTATGTCAAATCCTGCTGAAAGTTAGAATAAGACAAGTTCTGATCATTGATCATTGAGTTGAGTAAAGTAGGAGTCACTGATAAACTCTATCTACAAGGACAATTTTAATGGGCCGGTTGAAGGCAAACACCTTATTAAAATGCATTCAAGAGCAGAGAGATTACAGAGGGCAAGTACCAGGATCAGAAGCAAAAGCAGAAAAAGAAAATTTGGCATTTTCAGATCTGAGAAAATTTTTGAAAAATAGCCATCTAGAAGGGTGAGATCTAAGATTAAATTAGGAAGATCATGCACAGGTCAAAGAACAGAGAAAGAAAGTGGAATGTGTTTTATAAGTTACACAATAGTCATGCAGAATGAAGGGACCAGGTAAACATAATGGGCACCACCGAGGGCCTGTTGGAGGCTGGTAATCATGAACTTAAAGCAAGGTGAGCCAGCATATTTGCATTTTATTCTCTAACTTCCACAAACCTATTGATTAGGAAATATCACACAACGAGGAAGTGGCAAAGCCAGGATTTGAGTGTAGGTGGTGGTTAAGAGCCTGCACTCTCACCCATGATTCTGCAGTGTCTCGGGCACACTATTTCATTCTGCGCACAGTAACTTCAGTGCCTTTTCTAAGTCTGGTTAGTATAGAGGCCCCTGCTTTCTCATGCCCTAGTTGCAATTTCCCCTTTGAATTTCAGGCAAAAATATTTAATAACCCACTGGACCTTCCCACTGGATTTCTAATAAAAGTCAACACTAACAACTATTTATTTCCTCTCCCCAAACCCTCTTTTTTCCTATTCTTCTCTATTTTCTGATACATTAATTTAAAAGAGTCAAAAGTCCCCAAATTTCCATGTTTAAATTATCTATAATAATGAAAAATATAGATTGAAAAATCACTGAAGTGGAAAGTGTAAAGGCTATGAAGACATAAAAATGGATTAACAAAATATGAGACAAGTAATATATGTTAAATATAGCCACTTTATATATACTAATATACATATTGATTCATATTTTGTTAATCCTATACATAATTTGTATGTAACACTATAGATACAGTGGCTGTATTTAAGCAATATAGTGTGGTAATTTGTTAGATAGCAGTAGAACACTTATATATAAGGTGTAGCAAGAATCTCTGGTCTCTCGGTCTTGGAGGATTTATGTATGAATATAATTCTGAGAGGGAACAAACTGGGTCTTCATTTTATTGCCCCCATATTTTCGTTGTGTGACTTCTGGAAAATTACTACCCAGTCTGCGTCTCTATCCCATCATCCATAAAATTCAACGTTCTGATAACATTTAATTACCTGATTATTTATTGGATATAGTAATTGGAAAGTGCCTAGCCCACAGCAGAGCTGCGGTAGACCAAGACCGTGGTTATTGGGTCCGTGTATCTATACAAAGGAAACAGTAAAGCAAGTCGATTGGGAGGGGTGGGGGAAAGAGGAGATTTTGCCACAGTGAAGATCTATACACAGGTAGACAAAAAATTCAGTATCAATTTCTGACAGTCACTATCTAATGACTGTGGAGAAAATCTAATACCTCTACCACTTTATTTTTCCAATCTTTCTTTCATCTTTCTGCCATAATTTCAGAACTTGTATGTGGCATACCAAAAGAAATCTTTTTCTGAAACCTACTTCATCTGATATTAATGGAGCTACTCCAGTGTTCTGTTTTCTCATATTTGCTAGATGATCTACCTCTATATTTTAACCTTAGTGATTTTCTCTTTTAAAAGCATATCATTAGGTCATGCTTTTTTATGTAATATGAATACGTGTGTCTTTAATCTGTAGTACGTAGCTCATTTAGTTTTAATGGGATTATTGACATGGATCTAAGTTTACTTTTGTTAATAGTTTTCTATTGTGTCATCAGTTCTATTTCTTTTATTTTCTCTTTCTCCACCTTCTTTTAAGTTGAATATTTTTATGTATCTTTATAATTTTTATTGTTGTTTATGATTTATAATATGCATATTTATTTATCTGCAGTCTCTTTTCAAATGATATTTTAAGTAAAACATTTAACAATATTATATTTTTCCTTCCTTCCTCCCATCATTTTCTGTCATACATTTTCATTTGATATATGTTACAAAGCTTAAAATGCCATTTTACTCAGGTAATTTTTCTCACCTTCCTTTTTACTATTCATAGAGTTCTTTGTTTCCTTTTACCCATCATCATTTTTGTCTGGTAGCATATTCTTTCTGCCTGAAGAACTCTCTTTAACTTTTTTTGTAGCATAATCCTCCTAATAATTGATTTATTTATATTTTGTTTGTCTAAGATTATTTTTCACCTTCATTTTCTCAAAGATGTTATCTTTAGGGATAGAATTTTGGTTGATAATTTGCTTCTCCAAAGCGTGTGTTACACACCCTCACAATGTGCACATTAGGTGAGATCCCGCCTCATGCCCTCCTGCCTTCTGCCATACGTCCTCCCTCCTCCACACTTCCACTTCCCTGTACCCCCGAACTGGACTATAATAGTGTTTTATTTTTTGTAGGAACTTGTAATTGTTTATATATTGATTTCATATTAGTATGGAGTACAATGGTATAAATATATATATCACTGTATATATATATATATATACACACATATATATTTTACATATATACATATTATATATACATATATAATATCACAGTTTGTTGATCCATTCATGGGTTGACGGGAACTTAGTTTGCTTCCACGACTTGGCAATTATGAATTCAGCCACAATAAACATTCTAGGGCAAATGTCTTTGTGGTAAAATGACTCGTTCTTCTGGGTAGATACCTACTAATGGGATTGCAGGGTCAAATGGAAAGTCTACATTTAGATCTTTGAGGCTTCTCCTACTTCTCTGCAAAAGGGCTGCATTAGTTTGCAGTCCCACCAGCAGTGCAGAGGTGTTCCATTCTCTCCACATCAACACCAGCATCTGGTGTTTTGGGACTTTATGATGTGGGCTAATCTTGCTGGGGTTAGGTGACATCTTAGAGTGGTTTTTATTTGCATTTCTCAGATGATTAAAGACAATGAGCATTTTTTCATGTGGTTGTTGGCCATTCATCTGTCATCCTCAGAGAGGTTTCTGTTCAAATCATTTGTCCACTTGTAGAGAGGGTTGTATGCACTTTTCTTATTGTTTAGTTTGAGTTCTATGTAGATTCTAGCTATCAGGCCTTTGTCAGATTCATACCATCTAAAAGTCTTCTCCCATTGTGAGGGCTGTTTGCTCTGTTTGTGGTATTCTTAGCTGTGCAAAAGATTTTTAGCTTGATCAAGTCCCAGTTATTTATTTTTGGTGTTGCTGTGATAACTACGGGGGTCCTCCTCATAAAGTTTTTTCCCAGGCCAATATCTTCAAGTGTTTTCCCCACACTCTCTTCTAGAATTTTTATTGTTTTGTGTCTTAAGTTTAAATCTTTTATCCAAAGAGAATCAATTTTTGTCAGTGGTGAGAGGTGTGGGTACAGTTTTAGTTCTGCATGTGGACAAACAGTTCTCCCAGCACTATTTGTTAAATAAGGATTCTTTTCCCCATTGCATGTTTTTGTTAGACTATCAAAGATTAAATGATGATATGTGGCTGGGTTCATCTTTAGATTTTCTGTCCTATTCCATAGATCTGTGTCTCTATTTTTGTGCTAGTACCATGCTGTTTTGATCACTATGGTCTTGTAATATAACCTAAAGTCTGATAACATGATGCCTCCATAATTATTTTTATTTATAAGAACTGTGTCTGCTATTCGGGTTTTATTTTGGTTCCATATGAATTGAAGTACTATCTTTTCATGATCTTCAGAGTATGACATTAATGCTTTAATGTGTATTCCATTAAATCTATAGATTGCGTTGGGTAGTATGGACATTTTAATGATGTTGATTTTTCCCAGCCATGAGCATGCTATGTTCTTCCATTTGTTGACATCTTCTGCTATTTCCCTTTTCACAGATTCATAATTCTGTTTATAAAGATCTTTCACATCTTTTGTTAGATATATTCCCAGGTATTTCTTCTTTGGTGCTATTGTAAAAGGAATAAAGTTTTTAATTTTGTTTTCAGCTTGACAATTGTTGTATACAAAGGCTACTGATTTGTAGGTATTGATTTTGTAACCTGAGATGCTGCTATATTACTTGATCCCAAGAGCTTTGTATTTTAGTCCCTGGGGTTTTCTGGGTATAAGATCATGTCATCATCTGTGAAGAGGGAGAGTTTGACCTCCTCTGTCCCCGTCTCTACTTTTAGTAGAGAAGGTTGTCATGTTCTTGTTCAGACTGAGTTCAAGGAGTGCTCCTACCTCAGCCTCCCAGAGTAGTAAGATTATAGGCATGAGCCACTGTACCCATCCAGTAATTCTGTTTTTAATTTTTTGAGGAAGCTTAGCACTGTTTTCCATAATAGGAGGACTAATTTACATTTCCATTAATAGTGTATAAGTGTTCTCTTTTCTCCACATCCTCACTGTATTTTGACTTTTTATGATGTAAGTCTATCTGGAGTAGATGATATTTCATTGTGGCTTTTATTTGTATTTCCCTGATGGTGATCTTGAGCAGTTTTTCATACTTTTACTGGACATTTGTATGTTTTTATTCAAGAAACGACTATTCAGCTCTTTTGTGCATTTTAAAATGAAGTTATTTGCTTTTTTGCTATTGAGTTGAGTTTCTTACATATTTTGGATAGAAAACCTTTGTAAGATTGGTAGTTCACAACTACATTCTCCTATTCAAGAGATTTTCTCCTTGCTCTGTTGATTTTTGATTGTATCCTTTGAAAACTATGGAACTTTTGACCAGACATTATACACTAGTTGCTTCATCAGTCTCTTCATTATACTTCCAAATTCTTAAGACCAAAGCCTTTTGAGCTAGTAGCAATGTCTACCTGGATCACAATTAAGAGAAAAATTTCATGTATTGTATGTGTATGTATAAACTTTTAAATTCATAAGTATATAGAAAATTCCTGTAAATCTTGGAATTTCAGCTGGCCAAGACCAGCTTATTTAAAATGAGAAAATCATAAATCCAGGCCAATTTCAAAGATTTATGGTCACGCCCCTGTCCTTAGACAGAGTTATGCCAGTCAAATGGCTGATTATGCTGCATTTTAATTTCTTCAAGAAAAGATTCTGTAGCTTTCTTTGTAGAACATTCTAGGATTTATTTTCTCACTTATGTGTGTAAGAGTTTATATTTTAGATTCATATTTTAGTGAAAGATGAGAAAAAGTAACTGTAGCATTGTATATGAACATTACTGTTAAAAGTAAAAGCATCTAGCCCGCATTTAGGACAATAAATAAATATTCACTAGTAAGCAAATACCACAGCAACACTGTCTTTGTTTGCTTTCCTATGCCTTGTACAAAATAACTGTATCAAGCAGCTATTGTTACATTAAAAAAATACTCCCCAACTTTAATCATAATTAATTTGTCTCAACTAATCTGGGCTTGGCTGGTGGCTCTGCTTCAGGCCACTCAGAGAAAGGGGCAGAAGCTACCTACAGTTTGCTTTACTGTTGCACAAAAAGCAAGTCAGATATTTCCACTAAAATGCTACATGATAAACCAGATAAAAACTAGAGACTTAAAATACAAGCGTATTTTTCCTTATCTAGTATGTGTGGGTCAGCTTGGGGAGTTGTTATTCAGAATGCTCATGGGCTAAGCTAAGTCTCAGGCTTCAGGCTGGGTTCAGGCTGGTTTGATATGCCTCCATATTCTCCTTGAACCAGCATTACCTGGGGAACATTTTTTTCAAGGTACATCTCTTAACAAAGAGCAAAACTACGCATGCAAGTACGTATGAACTATCTGCTTTTATCAAGCCACTTAAAGAGTAAAGTTGAAGTGAACCACAAGATCAAGCCAAAGTCACTTGAATAAAGAAGTGTGTGCTGACTCCAAAATGAAGCTAAGGTGAGAGATTATTTGTGAATAATATTCCAATATATTGCAGTTATCACCTACATATCCATTGAAGGTAATAATCATGGTGGATAACATAAAATATTTACTGATTAGTTACCAGTGTCAAAATGTCATTTAAAGTTAATCCTCTAAAGAGTCCTTTGAGAAAATACTATAATCATCCACACTTTACAACATAAAGATGCTGACATACAGGGAATATACGCCATTTCTCAATTACATTCAAGCTCTAAGTGTCCAAGACAGTATTTATGCCCAGAGGTTCTCATACTATAACATGATGTACAGATCAATAGGGCAATGACATTGTAATAACTTAGTCTTCTCCACAACCAGACTAAATAATCACACTTTCTGACTGGATAAATTTTGAGTCTTTACTACCTAATGTGTCTTCAGAGTTTAGGCAAATATGGAACATGTGTACTTTTTAATATTCAAGGAAAACTACTTCGCTCATTTATTTGGGCCTTTCTGGCTTTGTGTCCACTAAGACTTGGCTTTTGGTATCCAACTTGCATTTAGATTGTTGACCAAATGGCTGATCTCAAATATCCACTTATCAGATAATAATCCACTTGTTCTACTACTCAGTGATGATGTCCCATAAATATCACCTACTATGAATTAGCATGTGTAGTTTAATCAAGCATGACTCAGCTCTCCTAACAATGGAGGTTTTATCTACATTATCAGAACAGTATTGTAAGAAAAGAAAAAAAATCCTGAATGAGGAAGAGAGTGCAGCCCATGGACCAGCAGACAAACCAATGGGGGTTTGTCTTATACTGCAGAAGAAAAAGACAAAATTCAAAAAAATTGGTTAGCACACTCAATATTGCAACTCAAGTCTCAGACTAGAGTTTCTTTGGTTCCTAAAATAATCTCTCATCTAATAGCCTGGACAACAAAATCTAAAAAAGCCAAAACCTAACCTGGATCTAACAAACCTCAAATTTAACAAGGCTCCTGCGCTCTGTATTGGAGTGACAGATGACTCCTTATGACCATTTTCTTTCTACATGGAAGCATTCAGAACACTCTGCCCATTAATGCCTCTAATTCATTATTTATACTGCATATTAGAAAATCCAAATTATGTCTCCTAACTTTGAAACTCTTCGTTAGCTAACCACATTTGCCCTAAACTGATAACATTAAAGGCGGCATGAATACCAAATGCCTCCCAATCTTGCCTCCCACCAGTAGTCTCCCTTTTCCAACAAAACTAAGAGATCATGATTTACTGTCTACTTGAATATGCCTAGGACCCACCTAAGATGACTCAGGAAATTTTAGGGAAGTTTCAGTTATACTAAAGCATTTCCTCAAAATAACTCAAAAGCAAAATTGTACTAATCCTTGGTTTCATTTCTCAATGATAATTATGTGCATGTTTTCTGTGCATCTTTCTCTCTGTCTCTGTATCCATCTCTTTCTTTCTATCTCTCTTTCCCCATTCTATTATTTCTCCACATATCTGAATAAGTCTTCTACAAGCCTCTCACAATTCCTTACACGTTCCTCCCCAACAAAAAGTGTGTTTGCTTTACTGATAAAGCCCAGTTAAATATCATCCAGACATTTATAGCACCAAAAAATGTTTGGCTTTCTTTCTTTTACCTTTATCAGCCACACACATCACAAATCTATTTCTTTAAATGGAAAATAGGCTATAAAACTTATGAAGAGTATACTAAAGGATGCTACAATCATTCTTTTTCTCTATTTCCTGAGAAGCAAACAGAAAACAGCAATAAAGTGGGAACTATAATGTGATAGAAATCACATGAGTTTAAATACCAGGGGATATGAGTTCTACAAATGAACAACTAACTGTGATCTGGGGAAAATTACTTCTATCATTTTTTGAGGATCCCTTATGGACTCTGCCAAATCACAAGTTATCTCAGTTGCAATATTCTTCTTTCCCTCAGATCTGTTTTCCTCCGAGTGTTTCCTTTTTGTAGTAAAGGTAAATGGTATTTCCATCATGTACCTGTTGATGAAGGTAGACCAGTAAGACATGAGCAGAGGAAGCACAGAACTGGTGGCATGAACAAATGGGATGTCGAACAAGGGAACGTACCGATAAGAGTAACCACAGATGCCACAGAGTATTAGCCTACACAGGAAAGTGAGACATAAGTAAATATGAAAACAGACAAAGCAACAAACAGGAAACATGCTGTAACAATAATAAAATAAGGTAACCACATGTGTTATAAGAAACTTAACAGAAAGAACACAAGGCACATTATACAAAATTGTGGTTTGTTCCCCAGTCCCCAGTGGGCCGTGGGCCTCATGACACATGCACATCGAACCACTTAAGGTGAAAAATTGTCCCATCTGAGGCCAGGAAGGGGATAATATCCTCAATGGTCAAGGGAAAAGGGAAAGAAACAATGTTGTCAGGAAGAGAGGCTAGACTAGAGAAAAAGGGATGACCCAGAAACCCCATGGCCATGATCCTCTCAGACACATGCCCACTCTTAACCTCCAAGAGTGTACCTTCTCTCTCTCTCTCTCTCTCTCTCTCTCTCTCTATATATATATATATATATATATATATATATATTTCTCTCTCCCTCTCTCCTTGTAATTCTTTGTCACTTGCTTTCATTCTTTAATGGTGAGAAGGCAAGAACCAAGGCATTTGGAGTGTAGCTGGCAACATACCCATTACCTAAGCCACCAAAGTTAGGGATCTTCTTAACCACCTTCTCTTTCTTCTACCACATTCAATTAATATCCAAGTATTATCTAATCTACCTTCCAAATATATTTAATATATATCCATTTTATTCTACATCAATGGTTACCAATTGGTTCTAGGCTCAGTTCCCAGCTCATAACCATTTAACATCTTTTTCTATATGCACTGTAGACAATGTTGTATTTTGTTGTTAAATCCTTGACTTAATCATGTCCCTCTTCTGTTTGAAACCCTTCAAAAGCTTCCTATTGCTTTAGGATGAATTACAAAATCCTTAACCTGATCTGCAGACTCTTTGTGCCCTAGTTTCCCCCTCTCTGTTCCCGCCCTGCCCCAGTCTCAACTCATAACTCTTATTTTAACTTTTATTTCCATAGCCACACCAGCCTTCTTTCTTTCTTTTTTTCTTTCTCTTCCTTTTTATTTCATGTAATCTCACCTGCTCTAGGGCTTTAGCATATGTTTCTTGTTTCTGGAACTATTTCTTTCACCCTTCTTTTTTAATGCAGTGGTAAATCTTCCATTTTTTTCAATCTTTAGCATAAGGTCATCATACAAATAAAATGATTTTAGAAAGATAAATATACTGATATTAAACTATATCCACAAAATATTTGTAATTCCACTTTCCAAAAGATGGAGACTAATCGCACCCTTTCCCTTTTGAAATTGGATTGTACTTAGTGATTCATTTCTTACAAAAGGATGTGGTGGGAGTGACACTGAGTAACTTACAAGACTAGGTCAAAAGGCATTTTGGCTTCCTTTCTGCTGTCTCTCTTGGATCATCTACTCTACAGGCAGACTGAGCTAATCTCATGAGGGCACTAACTGGGAGAGGTCACTGTGGCAAGGCACTGAGGCCTCTGGCCAACAACCAAGTGAATAAGTCATGTGTAAACTGTATCCTTCCATCTCAGTCAAGCCTCTCATTAACATCACCAGTCGGTATCTTTAGTGCAACTTCATGAGCAACTCTGAGACAGAACCCTTTAGGGCCAATTTCTAACACATAGAAATTGTAAGATAATAAATATTTGTCTTAATTTGCTAAGTTTTGGAGTAATTTGTTATGCTGTATAGATAACCGTGGCAGTATATCTAGCATATGTGATATTAGGTATGTTCATATTGTATTCATAATGTATCTTACATTATAATTACATTTCTATTAGTATACTAGCTTGTTTAATATATTGTTCCCCTGCTTGATAGCAAACTTCATGAATATAGAAACTTCATACCTGTATTTGCTCTTTACCTTTCTTCACTCTGCCCTGAGCCAAAGCCTATGAAAATATAAATGTTCAATAAATATTTCTTAACTATATTAATATATAAAAATAAATATGTACCCTAATTCTACAGTCAAAAACCTTCTGGTTATTTAATGGGTGCTGTTTAAATGATTGATTTGTTCATTATGTATAATTAGAAAACAGATATCCTTGTGGCAGAATAAATTTCTCTTCTAATGATGCCTTCTGGCAATGAGATAAACCAATACATCCCAATGAATGTCAGAGAAATGAAACTTTCAGCAACAAATAGAAGCATCAGAATTAACTCAGAGTTCTGAAAAGAATTATATTTATAGTAACAAAAGCATTTAAGGAGTAAATAGTTGTCATGATTAACTGCAGGGTATCACGAACTCTAAAGTCCTAGTCACAGAATAAAGAAACCCAATAAACATGTCACATCTTTTAAAGAAATCACATAGCAACTTTTTAGCTTCTCAGTTTCACATTGGTAATGTAAAATGTGCTATTTAAAGTAATATTTCAGGAAACCTGGTCTTTCAGCCAAGGACCCCACGCATTTATTTTTTTTTTAACTGTACTAAGTTTTCTATTGCATTTGAAAATTCCTCAATCTGCTTTAAAGATGAAAAGTTAGTCTGGACTCTTTTCTATTAGCTAGAACAAACTAAAAGGACATCAGCAATTTTAATTACTTACTTTAATTACTATAACTATTACTATTACTATAACTATCTTTATAAAATTTCTAATTTTATATTTTTCTGCCAAGATCTTTGACCTTCTCCTTTGAAAAATTGCATTCAATTATTGCACTTTCTTCTAGTCAATGTTATCATTCCATGACCTCTTCCAAAATACTGTTCCCTATCCTCTGGGGACTTTGACACCTGGTTGTAATATTTTTCTCATTCTTGTTCACTATTAATATCCCAGAAGAATTCAAAGACTCCCTGTTTATTCACTCATTCAATAAATCCTTACTGTACTTCTATCTTGCATTTTATCATAGGGTTAAAAATAAGCATTACATCATCAATTCAGCTTCTAATCCAGTAGCGGAAATTGTGAACAAGTAAGCCTTTTATTGCAACTGTGAAAAGTATGTACCTATGAAGAAATACAAGTACACTAAAAATAATGGAGAACCAGTATATTGATTAGGAATAGCTTCTCTGTGAAGTTACATAAATCCAGGATTTCTCAACCTCATTTTGAGCTAAATTACTCTATGTGTTGGGGACTGTCTTGTGGATTATAGAATGCTTGGCAGTATCCTGGATTCTATCGACTAGTTTCCAGTGACAACCAAAATTATCAAATCCCCTGGGGTAGGATTATTAGGTTTAGCAAATAAAGACAAAGAGTAACTGGTGAAATTTGAATTTTACAAAAACAACCATTCTTTAGTGAAAATATATCCCACATATTTCATGGGACACATTTATGCTTAAAAAGGTTTTTGTTGCTTATCTGATATGACAACTTAATTGGTGTTCTGTATTTTATCTGGAAAGCTTACCTAGGGACTGAAATTGCTCTGGGGTGAGACCTGCTGCATCAAGCACATGTTTGTGATGCCTCAGACTTCCTTCTTCACATACAATTAATCCCCTGAACATATCTGAATTTCACAGTCTTCATTTTATCAATGCAAATTGCTCTGAAATACTCCTACTCAAAGCCTAAACTCCCAAATAATCTTTTCTGGCTACCATTTCCCATGTTTTCCTGTTTTCAGATTTCCCTAAATCCGTTGTCCTGTCCTTAGGTTTTTTTTTTTTTTTTTTTTTTTGCAACTTTCAATATTTTGAATTCCTCCTTAGCTCATTGACCTATTGCATCTTTGTATCAAATACTTCAGCCAGTACCCTCAAAAAGAGACACTGACATTCTCTAGCACCCATCTCATCAATTCCCTAACCTGGATTAACCCTATTGATCATTGTCTCCATTCTTTCTGAGAACCATTCAGTAACATAACCAAACCAAAATGATTATTTCCTTTATGACTTGCTCCTGCTTGGTCATGCTGTATTTCCACTCCTCTTCCAAGAAGTCCCCATCTTAGCGCCCAGACTTGCCCTTGTGACGATTCCCAACTTTCTTCATGTTCCCTATCCTTCTAATTTTTCCTGAATATTACCATTCTTGCCTCATATTTCACAGATAACTCAGTGGGAAGCACTTTCATGCTCTTTTGTCTTTATCTTAAAATTGTCATGTTTCTTTGCTCATTTATACCTTATTCCCTGTTTTCTGGGAGTTTAACACATCACAACTTTCTTCCAATGCTAATTTTCTACCTTGATCTCATTCCTTGAAAGTCTTCTAAGATTTTACTTGTGCTAAAGATATCACACCTCTATCCTCATTTTGAGCCCTTCACTTATTATATTCAACTGATTATCACACATCCCAGAAGTTCCATAAATACCTCAAAATGTCCCAAACTGAAATCATGTTTTAATCCTAATGTCTACTTATGGGCAACGTTGTAATAACAGCTATGCAAGCACGTGAGAGGCATCCCACTGACACCTCTCCTACATTCAAAGGGTTAAGAGCTGAATCCACTTCTATTTAAATATACACATCTGCCTTCCTTCCTTGTACTACCTCAGACCTTGTTCTGGCCTTGACAGTCTTTCATATCCCATCCCCAAATACCTATCTTCCCTATTTTCACCAAAGTCTGTGTGTGTGTGTGTGTGTGTGTGTGTGTGTGTGTGTGTGTATTTAGGATAAGGGTGTAATTGAGGAAGACTAGCAACTCTACAGTAGAAATAATTTCATAACCCAGATGCTGTTCTATCTGGTGACATTTTAAGTTAAAAATCCATGCTTAGCCTAAAATAGAAAATGTTCCTTCTACCTCCCGATACTGTCACTGCCACCTAGGCAGCCTGCATTCAAAATTGCTACTGGGAAATTTGCCTCCTAGTCATGAAGTCATTCTCTAACTAGCCCACCCTTTTGCCTAAACAGTGTCTGAGCCCATTATTTATAGTTGAAGGGAAAATATGCTAATGTTACCCAATAAAATGACTACAGTCAGGAAAGAACATACACTGTTTAGTTATTCATATATTTTTAGATAAAATTAAGTTGAAGTCTCCCATCCCACAAGATCAGGCACATTCAGAATGGTATAGCTATAGACTCACACCTCCTGGCTACAATGTACATATTCTGGGTAAAGGCTACATTTATTACCTTGACTTCAAATGTGCAAATGAAAATTATGTAACCAAAATGTGTGTATACCTGTAATGTTCTGAAATAAAAATTAAATTAAGAAATTTAAGAGTAAGTGAGAAGATTGGAATGAAAATGCAAAAGGCAAACAGGTTACATGAAATCACAGTTGAAAATAAGTAAGGAGACATAAAGGTATCAAAAAATGGATATAAAAATTCAAAATCTGCACTCTAAATCTGTGCTTTTCTTATATGGGAGGGTAATAGTAATGGTCATATGTCATTGCAGAGACATCAATATCTAAAATATTTACAATGGAAAAAAATTAAGTTGAAGTTCATTTAAAATGGTTTATATTGCTAGCAGAGTAGCACTGTTATGTTGATTCCAATATAAATACAGTGTTGAAACAGTATCTCTAAGCAACTCTTTACTCTAGAGATATTTTCATTTTTGCCTTTAAGCAGCATTTTTGTCAGTGAGACATCAAACAACAGAGGTAACCATAGTATATTTTTCCAGCCTGAACCGTCTGTAAGGAACAATGAGAAATTAAATACATTGTGCCATTTTACTCTTAAAAATGTAAAATTTTTAGCAGAAGTTTATTTATTCTCTTTGAAAAGTTGTGAGTTTTTTCCATTTATCTAAGACAACTATTCATGCATTAAAAAAGATGGAGACTTTACAAAAGTCTTACTTTTTTGTTTAACTGAATGGATTTGGAGAACATCCTCTTAAGTATCATGAGAATGAAAAATAAGCATGCCATGTACTCACTATTAATATGAAACTAGCAGATGAACTATTGTATGCCCACACAAGAAAAAAAAAACACAATTAAATTCAAGTAGGCAGTTAAGAGGGAGGAGGGAGAGAAGAGGAGGGGATTTGGTAGGCTCTCGCCTAACAGGTGCAGTGTAGGGGAGGTGACCCACCTCCTGACTGGAGGGCTTAACTGCAACTTGGACTTATTTATTTTATTTATTTGCCTAACAAAAGTAAATTATGTAACCTAATCATTTGTACCCTTATATTAATCTGAAATAAAAATAAATAAATAATTAAAAGACGATGACATAAAACCAGGAATAAACCCTAATAAGAACAATGGAATTTGAGTGTCAATGTAGGTTGCTGATAAAATCTGACAGATTTATCACTCTGGTGGGGGTAGTTGATGAAGGCTGAGGCTGTGGGGAGAGTTGGAGGATGTGAGAGAAACTCTTGCACCTTCCTCTTAATTTTGCTATGAACCTAAAACTGCTCTAAAAACAAATGTCTTTTTTTTATTATTATTATTTATTTATTTATTTATTTATTTATTTTTGAGACAGAACCTCAAGCTGTCACCCTGGGTAGGGTGCCATGACATCGCAGCTCACAGCAACCTCCAATTCCTGGGCTCAAGCAATTCTTCTGCCTCCACCTCCCAAGTAGCTGGGACTACAGGCATCTGCCACAACGCCCGGCTACTTTTTGGTTGCAGCCTTCATTGTTGTTTGGCGGCCCACACTGGATTCGAACCTACCAGTTCAGGTGTATGTGGCTGGCACCTTAGCTGCATGAGCCACAGGTGACGAGCCAACAAATGTCTTTTAAAAGACTATGACAGCTTGATAGATTTGACTTATATCCTTGCAATAAGCTCCATAGGTGTGTTCCATAAATGTCTTAACAGAATAATCAAGTAAATGAGGCAAAAGCTATACTAATTAGTTCGATGTAAGCACTCCAAATTGTATTAAAAAATCAACACATTGTACCCCACATACATAAATGTATTCATGATCTATGTGTATATGACAATGTTTTGAAATAACAACACAAATATAACCTTCAAAATAGTCATAGGAAGTAAAATAAGGAAAATATTTTTATCTGAATCTGCTTTGCTTATGGAAATAATCATATAGACTAGCAAAATGATCTATGTTATTTGTAATTGTCTGCACCATAGATCACAGAATAGGAGCCTTTCTATATCAATATGAAATTCACATTAAGTTTTGACTAATAAGAACTTAATCAAAAATTCATGATTATATAAAGAATATCCAAATCTTTACTGTTTCTTTCAAAATTCACTGCTCTACAAAAACTATGTCCCTTGAAAAGTGCCTGGGTTTGTTTGATCTCAATTCTTACCCCCTAATCTGTATTCAGTCATTTGCCCAGGAAAGAAAACCTACTTCCTAAATCTATAGTGAGTCATGTTGACTTTACTATTTCATAAAACAGAAGGAGGCGATTATTTTGCATCCTAAATACCAAATGATTTAATAGATACACATCAAGTATTTCTCTTGTTCCAAAAAGTCCTTCTTTATATTTTCCATATCTTTGACCCTTCCATAACTATTTACTGCTACCCTCTCCTTTTTCTTTCTCTTTTCTGAAAGTCTTCTCTTCTTTCTTCCCTTCTCCTCTTCCTTTTCTTTCTTTCCTTCCTTCCTTCCTTCCTTCCTTCCTTCCTTCCTTCCTTCCTTCCTTTCTTTCTTTCTTTCTTTCCTTCTTTCCTTCGTTCCTCCTCCTCCTCATCCTCCTCCTCATCCTCCTCCTCCTCCTCCTCCTCCTCCTCCTCCTCCTTCTTTTTCTTTTTGTATACATAGCACTTCCACCTGGTTCTCATAGTTTCAAGAAGCATCCAGGATTCTTAGCCTCCATGGTAGAATTATTAATATCAAAGCATTCATCAAATAAATTAGGACCTTGTCCAAGGCAAGATGGAAATTCTTATAACAATTAACTTTAATGGCCTCGTACAGGGGCTCATCCCTGTAATCTTAGTGCTCTGGGAGGTGGAGGTAGGAGAATTCCTTGAGATTGGAAGTTCTAGACCAGCCTACGTAAACATGAGACCTATCTCTACTAAAAATAGAAAAAATTATTCAGGTGTTGTGCTGGGCACCTGTAGTCCTAGCTACCCCTCGGAGGCTAAGGCAGGAGGATTGCTTAAACCCAGGAGATTTTGAGGTTGCTATGAGCTAAGCTGATGCCACAGCACTGAGACTCTGTCTCAAAAACAAAATGAAAAAAGGGCAGTGTCTGTGGCTCAAAGGAGTAGGGCGCCGGCTAGAGAAGCTGAGGCAGCGGGTTCAAACCCAGCCCGGCCAGAAACTGCAAAAATAAATAAATAAATAAATATCTTCAAGAAAAAAAAATTCATAAATTGTTTTTCCATTAGAGAAGCATTCATAACAATATCAATTTTTTTTCAGTTTTACTATATAATACAAATAACCATAGACAAGCCAAATAACCACATTCCATAAGGTTCTAGTGAATTGTATATCATGTATGAAAATAAGCATCTGTCCTGGTTCTAGAAAACATATATGTGGCAGTCTTACATCTGTGATGATGCATACCCAGTTACAAAGTCCATCTAAATATTTGTTTTGTTCACTGGGAATTAAACTTCATTTCTTGATGAAAATAAAGCAAATAATTATCTGTCTATTTTGCCTGAGTAGGATTGCAATGATTCAAAACATTTGCAGAATCAAATCCTGAAGACAAAGTGGACCAACATCTTTCAGACTTCTTTGTGTGTCTTCACTCTATCTTTTATGCTACATTCACCAGTCATCATAAATTTCCTCATTAAATACTTACTTTATACTGAAAGAATAGATGATAGAAAAGCCAAAGTTCTGGTATTAAAAGTTTTCTTAGGCTTAAAATATAGATAAGCACATCCTGCACACATGCAAATGTATGTGAAGTCATTTCTATAAAACACATTAATTCAAACACCACATATAGAAAATCAATTCTTAGTCATTTTCTCTTCTTTTTCTTAACTTTTCCATAGGCAATCTTATCCAGTTCCATGGCTCTAATATAAGCTGCATGCTGATAATTCTCAAACAAATATTCTAAAACCCCAGATATTATCTCAGGATTTACCATAAAAATATCAGTTAATAAGGAAGAACAGAGAAAAAATAAGATGGCTGAATCATCAGACAGAAACACTAGTGAGGAAAAATAGATAAAATAAACATGGCTAAATATGTACATGAGATAATATCATTTCAAACCAGATGGAGTAAAGTGATCAGATTTATTTTCTTACCTGAATTAACAAAAATATCCTGACAAGGTATATAAAACCATTATCTGAAGACATTAGATATTAAATAGTTAAGTACAGTGATCTCCAAGAGATAGTGTAAAACACACAAGGTTAGGATCATAAGGATATATGTACTTTCTGCTTTGAGAAAATTTCTGGGCTGCAGTAGGAGGAAAAGGTACCTATCAATACTATGAGTTAAAGAGATAGAAGGGAAAGTCAAAGGACACCAACACACCTAGAATTTGCAAGACAAAATGCCTGAAAGGAGAGAAGGCCCCTCAAGTATTCAGCAGAGTACTGATCAATGCGAGGATGTGGAGGAAGAACCTGAAGCCAGGGAAAGAGCTAAATAAATATTTAGCTTTTCTGAAAGGATTGGAAAGAGTGTATAGGATTTTACAAAGCTGAAAAAAGCTGTTTCTACTAGCCAGGCAAAGTATTCAGTAATATCATGCCTCGGGAATATATAGTAATTAGCTATGAACTAGTGGTTCTCAACCTAAGGTACTTTGACTTCCATGGGACATTAAGAAATTTTTAGATAAACCCCCTGATATTTCATCTTCTTTGCCACGACTATAAAAGGAATAGAGTCCTTGACTAAATTTTCAGCTTGACTATTGTCGGTATATATAAAAGCTACTGATTTGTAAGTATTGATTTTGTACCCTAAGACACTGCTGTAATTCCTTGATCACTTCTAAGAGTTTTGTAGTTGCATCCCTGGGGATTTCCAGGTATAGGATCACATCATCCGCAAAGAGTGAGTTTGATCTTCTCTGACCCCATTTGGATAAAGTTGATTGCCTTATCTTGCCTGATTGCGAAGGTCTTGCTTGATATGATATGGTCTTTGTTTTTTTATTTTATTTATGTGATGTGTTGTATTTATAGATTTATGTATGTTGAACCAATCTTATAACCCTGGGATAAAACTAACTTGATTATTGTGTATAATTTTTTTGATGTGTTGTTGAATTCTGTTTGCTAGGATCTTATTGAATATTTTTGTATCAATATTCATTAATGATATTGGTCTATAGTTTTCTTTCTTTGTTGGGTCCTTTCCTGGTTTGGGGATCAGGGTGATGTTGCTTCATAGAATGTGTTGGAAAGTAATCCTTCTTTTCTATGTTTTGGAAAATGTTGTGTAATATTAGTACTAGTTCCTCTTTAAAGGTTTCGTAGAATTCTGATGTGAGGCCATCTGGTCCTGGACTTCTTTTGGGGGAGATTTCATATAATTGATGCTATATCAGTGCTTGATAAAGGTCTATTCAAAATTCTAATTCTTTCTGGTTGAGTCTAGGAAAGTGGAGTGCTTTCAGGTATTGGTCCATTTCCTCCAGATTTTCATATTGCTAAGAATAGACTTTTTGTAGTAATCATTAAGGATTTTTTTGAATTTCTGATCTCTCTAAAGAGAATTATGAAACTCTGAGGAAAGAAACCACTGAAGATGTTAACAAATGGAAAAACATACCATGCTTATTGCTGAGAAGAATCAATATTGTTAAAATGTCCATATTACCCAAAGCTATCTATAGATTTCTTGACTAAATTAAAAAATATATATATATATCCTGACAAGGTGTATAAAACAATCCATATTAAGCAATACCTATTAAAGCACCATTGTCATACATTAAAGAGCTTGGAAAATAGTACTTTGTTTTATATGGAATCAGAAAAAAACCTCGAATAGCCAATATATTACTCAAAAATAAAAATGAATCACATTACCAGACTTTAGGCTATACTATAAATCTATAGTGATCAAAACAGCATGGTACTGGCACAAAAACAGGCAGGTAGATTTATGGAACAGAATAGAGAACCATGAGATGAACCCAGCCACTTATTGTCATTTGATCTTTGACAAGTCTATCAAAAACATTTAATGGGGAAAAGATTCCCTATTTAACAAATGGTGCTGACTGACTTGGCTAGTGACCTGTAGAAGACTGAAATTGGACCCCAACCTCTCACCATTAACAAAAATTAATTCTCACTGGATTTAAACTTATGACACGAAATTATAAAAATACTAGAAGAGAATGAGGGGAAAATTCTGGGAAAATATTGTATAAGGAGACCCCCCCCCCCTCGCAATTGAAGCAAAACCAAAAACATATTACTGGTATCTGATCAAACTAAAAAGCTTCTGCACAGCCAAGAGCACAGTAAGAAAAGCAAACAGACAGCCTTCAGAATGGGAGAAGATTCTTGCAAGTTATGTTTCTGACAAAGATCTGATAACTAGAATCCAGGGAACTCAAACTAATCAATAAGAAAAGAACAAATAACCCCATTTCTTTGTGGGCAATAGTCTTGAACAAAAGCTTCCCTGAAGAAGACAGGCATATAGACTATAAACACATGAAAAAATGTTCTTTATCTTTAATCATCAGAGAATGCAGATCACAACCACTTTAAGATATCATCTAGCTCCAGTAAGATTAGCCCACATAACAAAATCCTAAAACTACAGATGTTGGCATGGATGTGGATAAAAGGAAAGATTTCTACACTGCTGGTGGGAATCCAAGCTAATACAGCCTTTTCAGAAAGAAGTTTGGAGAATACTCAAGGAACTAAAAGTAGACATACTGTTCAATCCTATAATTCCTGTACTAGGTATACACTCAGATGATCAAAAATCATTTTACAACAAAGACATTTATACCATAATATTTATTGCAGCCCGATTCATAATTGTCAAGTCATGGAAGCAGCCCAAGCGCCCATTGAATGGATGGATTAACAGATTGTGGTATATGTACCCATGGAATACCATGGAGACTGTCCATCTTTTGTGTTTACCTGAATGGAGCTGAAACATACTCTTCTTAGTAAAGTATCTCAAGAATGGAGGAAAAAGTATCTAATGTATTCAATATTACTATGAAACCAATATATAATCACCTACACATTCATGCGAATGACAAAATATAATTATAGTCCAGAAAGGAGGGAAAAGGAGGGAGAGGGGCAGGGGGGAGGCCAGAAGGAGGGAAGGTATTTGGTGAGACCTCACTTAATGTGCATGATACAATGGTACATTTCAAAATTATTATGAATAGAGTATAAATAGCTTACCACAACAAATAAGTAAGTGAGGTGATAGCTATATTAATCAGTTCGATGTAGGCATTCCACATTGTTTATCAGATCAGCACATTGTACTCATAAATGCATTAATGTACACAGTGATGATTTAATAAAGAAAAAAAGAAAAAAGTCTAGAGAAAATTTGCTTACCAAACTAGAGGTAGAGGGTACTATTGACATTAGGTAGGTAGAGTCCAAGTATCTAGCTAAACATCCTATATGCACAGGAAAATGATCTACAAGAATGATTTATCCAACCCCAAATGTCAACAATGCTAGAGAGAAGAATTAAAATGTTCGCAACACAAAGAATAAATAAATGTTTGATGCAATAGATATCCCAATTACCCAGACTTAATTATTACATATTGTCTACATGTATCAAAGTATCATGCAAGTATAATATATATCAAAATATCATGCCACTAAAGTATATTCAACTATAATGCATTTATAAAAACACAAAAATAGAGTAAAAATAATAAACATTTTAAAAAGCAGACAAAAGCTGAAAAAAATAGTCATGAACAGACACATTCTAACCAAATATTAAAAGAAGTCCTGTGAGAAAAAGGAAAATGATATCAGATGGAAATATGGATTTATACAAAGTTCTGAAGAGGACTAAAATAATTAATATGTGGGTAAATATAAAAAATTTTTATATTATCTAAATATTGTTAAAAGATAGCAGACTATTGCAGCAAAAATAACAGCAATGTGTAGTTGTGTTTGTAACATAAGCAAAAGTAAAATATATAACTTTGTGTATATAAATATATATGTATGTATATATAAATATATATACACAAGAGCACAAAAGCTAGGAGAGAATAAATGGAAGTTCTTGTAAGGTTCTTATAATGGGCTAAGTGGTATAATATATTACTTGAAGGTTGATTGCAAAATTTTATAAGCTCTCAAAGTAACAAGAACATAATACACCTATTTTTCAAATATATCTGGAATATTTCCAAGGAAGACTATATAGTAAAACTTCCACAATTGACCACCTCCTTACGTTGACCCAATTTTCATAGGCCAGACACGCATCACATGTATGTATCAGTACAGAAAGCCTAGTTCCTTATGTTAACCACCTCTGTCTGTTGACCAATTTATTACAGTCCCTTGGGTGGTCAATTACAGAGGTTATACTATATTAGTTTGCTTTGCATAATCTCTTTAGAAAGTCATTGTATCTGCTGCTTCTAATCTGAAATTTTGGTTCTCTCTTCCCTTTTCCATTTTTTGGAAGTTTTAATAGAATTGGTATAATTTCTTTAAATTTTTGATATAATTTATCTATGAAGCCATCTGGTCCTGAGCTTTTCTTAGGTTGGAGGTTGTTTTTATTTTATATTTTTAATATCTTTAATAATTTTATTGATTATTGGTCTCTTTAGATTTTCTATTTCTTTATACTTTAGTCTTGGTAGGATGTATGTTTCTAGAAATTTATCCATTTATTCTAAGGTATCCAATCCACAGATTGTTCATGTCAATAATCTCATATGATCACTTATAGTTCTGGGGTATCAGCTGCAATGTCTCCTCTTTATTTAAAATTGTATTTATTTACATTGTATTCCTTTTTTTCAGTTAGTATACCTAAAGGTATATATTTTTTTATCTTTTCAAAAGCCAACTCTTAGTTTTGTTAATTATTTTTATTGTTTATTAATCTATCTTTGCTCAAATGTTTTTAAAATCCTTTATTAAGCTGATTTTGGCTATAGTTCATTTTTTTTTTTAGTACCCTAAATTATAAGTTAGGTTAGCTCTTCAAGTTCTTTCTTTTTTCTTAATGTAGCAAGTATAAATATGCATTTCTTTCTTAGCACGATTTTTATTCCATCCCATAAGTTTTGCTATGTTGTGTTTCCATCTCCACTTGTTTCAAGATTTTAAAAAATTGTTCTTTCCTTTCTTCTTTAACCTGTCAGTTGTTCAGGAGTGTGCTGTTAAATTTCCATATATTCATGATTTTTTTTTTTTTTTGAGACAAAGTCTCACGCTGTCACCCTGGCTAGAGTACTGTGCCATCATAGCTCACAGCAACCTCCAACTTGAGTACAAGCAATCCTCTTGCCTCAATTTTTCTATTTTTCGTAGAGGCGGAGCCTCACTTTTGTTCAGGTTGGTACTTGAACTTGTGAGCTCCAGCAATCCCATGCGTCAGCCTCCCAGAGTGCTAAGATTACTTGAGCCACTGTGCCTGGACATATTTATGAATTTTTAAAAGTTACTTCTGTTATTTTTTTTCTAGTTTCATACTACTACGATCAGATAAAATACTTGACATTATTTCAATCTTCTGAAATTTGTTAACATTAATTTTGTGTTCCAAAATATGATCTATCTTGAAGAATTTTTCACGTGTACTGAGAAAAATGTGTATTGTGTTGTTGATTGGTAAAACTTTCTGTATATGTTAGGTCAATTTGGTCTACAGTGGAATTCAAGTCCATTGTTTTCTTATTTATTTTCTGTCTGGATATTGCTATTGAATGTGGAGGACTAAAATCCCCCACTTTAATTGTGTTGCTATTTCTATTTTCAGTTCAGTTAATATTTTTTTATAGATTTAGGTGTTCCAATGTTGGGTAAATATATGTTTATAATTATTTTGTCCTTTTGATGAATTGACTTCATTATCATTATTAAAATAACCTTTAGTCAAAGTCTGTCACAAGAGACACTGTTACTATTTTTTCTGATGTAAGTATTGCTACTCTGCCCTCTTACGGTTTCTATTTCCATAGATATTTTGTCTCCCCTTCACTTTCAGCCAATGTATGTTTTTAAGGCTAAAGTGAGTCTCTTACAGGAGTCATATTGTTAGATCTTGTTTTTTATTATCCATGCAGGTAGATGGTGTCTTTTGATTGAATAATTTAATCCATTTACATTTAAAGAAATTATTCCTAGGTTAAGACCTAACTATTGCTATTTGCCAATCATTTTCTGATTATTTTGTTCCTTGTTTCTGATTCTTTTTTTACAGTTTTTATTTCTTTATTAAGTTTCTCATTTTAGTTATGCATTGTCTCCTAATTTTGTTTTTTTTTTTTTGGTTTGTTTTTATTTATTTATTTATTGTTTAGCTATGGCAATATGTGTTTTCTACAATTTTATTGAGGTTCTTTAAGATTATTATTTTGATATTTCTGTCAGGCTATTTGTAAAGCTCCATTTCTTTGGGGTTAACTACTGGAGCTTCATTAGTTTCTTTGGGTAGTTTCATGTTTGTCTGATTTTTCATTATCTGCATAGCATTGCATAGCATCTGCATAGCATCTGCATGCATTAAGGTCTGTGAATTTAAAGGAGAAAATATCTCTTCCAGTTTTTGAAGAAAAATAAGAATTTCTCTTCTTGGGTCCTGGAAGGATGTGATTGCCCTCAGGGTAATGACTGAGTGGGGCTGAAGCAAGGCCAGATGAATGAATATGGGTCTTCAGTGGAGTATGTAGTCCACAGGTCCATTACCAGCATTTTAGAGGGGTATAAAATCTGTCTGGTCCTGTGGTGGTTGGGACTGCCTCCAGACCTTAATCAGTGGGGACAGCATTTGGATCATGATCTGCTTTAGTGTCTGGACACAATAGACCTGTTAGCAAATACACAGATAAGTGTGACTTCCTCCGAGTTCCTGAGAGAGCTCCCTGTGTATCACTGGTTAGGTCCCTGTGCAATCAGTACTGGGCCTGGCCTGCAGGTAAGAGGGGCTGGAACTGAGTCACAAAACCACTTCAAATTCTGTAGCTGAGACTACTATCTGCAAAGCTGCCTCCTTAGGCACAGATGGGTATATCTCTTTCCAGGCTCAAATTCTAATTAAAGAATATTTTCAAAATACAAAAAAATCCATTAAAAATTAGGCCTTAAGGGCTATTCTCAGACCACAGCAAAGAGGGGCAGGAACAAAGCGATAGGGTCATTTCAGGATCTAATGTGGGATTAAGTTCAGGTGGCTTGCTGATGTGAGAACAGATATGCAAATCTCTCTTTCAGTCACTGTGCTGGCTGAACCATTCTCAAACCATAGCTGAGAGAGGCTTGGGCTCAATTGCAGGGCTGTTTCTGGGTCCACAGCAGGGAGTGAGGTTAACTGTCTTGCTTTCCAAGGTATGAGTGGGTGTGAATACTTCTGACTTGCTTGCCAGATGGTTCTGGTGGTAGGACCAAGGCCAAATGGGGTTGTACTAAATTCATAAGAGTATGGAGTCTTTTATGGGTTTGAGCCAGAATAATCATTGGCAAGTCTGCAACATGTGCATGTTTCTTTCCTCTCAAAACAACTCTCCTATTTTGGGCTCCAGTGTATTTTGCTACCTCCTACCTGAATCCCAAAGCTCTTACTCAGGTATTTTGAATGTTTGCAATATCAGTGCTGTTTTGGGGGGGAGTAGGTCATATAAGCAAGGAGACCTCCTATTTTACCATCTTGTCCTTGCCCCACCAGAAATAACAATTTATTGTGCTCAATAACAGTTTCCTTTTCAATTTCTGACTTGCATAAACTTTCTATTTTGAAATATGTGAAGCGAATTAAAAGATTAATTCATTAAATATATACTATCATTCTGGATTTAATGGCCTCCTGTTCTCCAAGATTAATTTTTCACATTTATTCTTATTGACCTGGAGACTACAAGTTTATAAAATAGTCAAAATTGAAAATAATACTTAAATAAAATTACCATGCATATTTTCTGTCTTTCTTTACCTCTCTAATGATATGCGATTCTTACATCATAAAGAGAATTATGTAGAAGAATCTAAGGAAGGGAAATAGGAAGGAAATGATTTTCTGGTGAATTTGGGGTTTTATTTTCCTCTCACTTCTTTGATTCACAAAAGACCTTGATGTGTCTGAGAGTATTTGAGGATGTTAAATGTGCAGTCTCATTGACTGCAGAAGTGTCAGGAAGGAGGGGTATATTTTTGCTAAGCTTTGCCCTGTGTTCATTTTTCTTGTTGCATAAGCTTCTTATAGACATTAATTTTAGCCTCTAAAGATGTTTTGCATAAGACAAAATTATAATCTAGTGTCTAAAATAGTTACAAACCATACTTTCAAGTACATTAGGAAGATGAATCATTTCCTTAACATGAACCACTGTATTATTTGAAATGATTACTTATGAGGCAGAAGCAATACATAATTAAAGCATCATGGAACATATGAAAAAGAAATCAATAAAATTCAAACAATAAATGCTTCTTCTGTTCTTTATGGGCGATAGAAAAAAATCTGCAGCTTTTTAAAATTTCCATTTTGAAATTAACTGGTCTTGAGTACCATAACTATGTATTTCAGTAGTAAGTAGAAATATTTCAACATCAGACAGGAAGAAATGAGCTAAGACCAATTTATATCACTTTGGATTATAAATTCTCTACAAACCTTTTCCTGGGTATATATTATTGGTGTCGAATTTCTTCTTTATTTGAATTTTACTGTGTATGAGTATTGTACATGCATGCATAAATTTATGTTTGTTTTTACCTCTCCTGAAATAGCTTTGAAATCAAAGTTTTATGTCAACTCTAAATAGCAAATAAAAAAGAAAAAGGCTTTAGCTATCTCTAACACAGTTGAGTTTATAAAATTATTGGATCCATTTTTTTCCAGGTCTCCACTCTTAATATCCATACCAGTGCCACTATGAATACTAATGAAATATCATCGAATACATCAATCATGGTCCGTCCAGGCTAGGAACATTACCATGTACAAAGCAATAGTCCCACCAGCTTAATAAAGGCTTCTTAAAGAAAAACTATTTGTATTCAAATTCAAATTAGCAGTAAGAAAGCTTGTAAGGGAGGAAAATAACACTTGTTACCTTGAGTGATCTCAGACACTAGAATGTACAGTTTATGGGCAGGCAGTGGTGCACAGAACCTCTATCATCTTATTTCTTTTCCGTCCACCATTGTGCCTCATCAAAGTCCTGGGCACAGTGTTTATTGAATAAAAGTCAGAAGAAATAACATAGGAGATAAAACTTCAAATTATAGGAATAGAAAGTAAAGTATTATAAATAGCTGGACTTAATATTACCTATGTACTCCAGTATAAGCCAAGTTTTTTCGGCACAAAATTTGCTGAAAAACCCGAACTTGGCTTATACTCGAGTATATACGGTATATAAGCAAAACTTTTTCTGCAATCCATGAGGTTTGCTGGTAGGCTAGAATTCAAATTAATAATTCTCCTCAATTTAAGTATCATCTTTCTACCCTCTTCTTAGACTATGTGTCTACATTCTATTTATTCCTCCTTTCTAATTTCAAGACCCAGGAGTGGTTTTGGAACTCATTAGTTTTGGTACCAATCTAACATAAGGTGGCATTAATGTAAAGTGAAGCTATTGCTCAAATGTCAGAGACACTATCACAGCAGCTATATCTTTGGAATTACTGCATTAGTGTATAAAACTCACTCAGTTCTGCAAAAGACATTCAATAGAGTCTCCAAATAATAGCAAAATTGCAATGTGTTACAATATTAAGAGAACTTGTCATTTATTCTGGCATATAGTATTTCCCTTAACCAGGTTAGGCCACTTTCACTATCCAAGGCCTTTCTGAAACCCCATTCTCATTCTGAAGCTTTTCCAGAGTAGCTGCAAATAAAAGTGATTATCAGGGAACAGGCACCTGCACATCTTATGTGGCAATGTATTCATGCATGAGTGCAAATGTTGCTTAGGCCAAGGACCAAGTTTAAATTACCTGCTAACTTTGTTTCACTCTGTGAGTCTTTGCCTAATTTTTTTTCAGTTATCCTCATCATGTGCAATTTAAAATATAATCTTCTACACAAAAGATAATTTTGACTACAATTCTATATCTATCTTAGAGTGAAGGTTAAAAGAAGTATGATGTATTAGTCAAACACTAGTGCAATAATGCTGCATGCCAAATAACCACAAAATCTCAGTGGTGCCCTACTATGGGGATTTATTTCTTACTTGGTCTGCATATCAGCGAGTAAGGTGCCACCTCAGCAAAGCTGTTAGACATTGTTCCTCATCATTCATACTAGACCCAAGGCTGAAGAAACAGTAGCCACCTGTGGTGCATTCTTCACATGGTAGGGATCCAGAGCTTCCAGAGGGGCAAGCCAAACTACATGATGTCTCGTAAGTCCAAGGCTTGGGGCTTGAATACTGCCCCTCCTGCCAATGTCACATTATAAAATCATGTCCTTTACCCTAACATGATAGCCATGAATTAGGGAAGTATACTCTTGACACAGAAAAGAGGAGAACAAGGAGTGAATACACACTGAGAAATATAACTAAATCTACCATAATGTACCCTGATATTCAAAAATGTTCATATCCATTTCATTTGCAGAAAAAAAAACTTATTATCATTCCCAACGTCTCTTCCTTAAAGTCTTATCCAAACTTTCATCTTAAATTTTTATGGTTACATAGCAGTTATACATATTTATGGAATACATGCAATATTTTGATATAAGCTCACAATGCTTACTGATCAAATCAGGATAATTGGAATTTCTCTCACTTCACACATCTCATTCCTCTGTGTTTGGAACATTTTGAATCCACTCCTCTTGTTATTTTCAAATATACAACACCTTATTTCATACAAATTTTACACCTTGCTTAAAAGCCTCATGACCTATCAACTAAGAGAAAAATTATCTACTCCATAAACATGTTCATAAAAGAGACAGGATTATTCTAGTAAACATTGTCGTACAAAAGGAAAACTTCACTGGGAAAATGTTACTAGGACCCCCTATCTTGTAAATGCAGACTGTGCTTTGAATAAGTCCTAGTTCCACTTCCTGAGAATAGTGTCTTCATACATTGTTCTCTATGGCTTTCAGTTTCACTCTCTGGAAGATTCTTTATGTTTCAATGTTTTCCTCCACCAATTCAAAAGACAGCACTTGCCTTTCATATCAGTTACTATTTCTGTGTAACAAACCATTCCAAAATCCAGTGGCTTAAAAGGATAATGATTTACTGTTTCTCATAATTCTGTGCCTTGAGCTTGGCTCTGTGGCTCTTTACTCCCTGTGATATTGTCTGTGGTTACTCGGTGGCTGCATTCTGTTAGGGACTTGGCTGAGGCTGGACGATCCAAGATGATCTCACTCTGGCAGGTGGTGCCAGTTGTTAGAGTGACTAGATTCTCTTCCATGTGATCTACTTGTGAAGGTTCTCATCATTCAGTGGGGCTTTGTTATGGTATCTTAGTCTTTTATTTCTACTTATAACTGAATTGCTAAAATAGGGTAATTTTAAAAAAAAGAAAGATACTTATTTTTTACAGTTATGGCAGCTGAGATGTCTAGAAAAAGAGCCCAAATTTGGTGAGAGCCTTCTTGATCATAGGGAGTCACTGAAGTGTCTCAAGGTGGCCCAGGGCATCACATGACAAGGCAGCTAAGCATGTCAACATGCCGTTCTCTTATAAAGCCACCAGTCCCAATTGTATAATAACCCATTAATCTATTTATCCACTAATCCATAACTCTATTAATTCATGAACAGATTAATCTCATTTACTTCTTAAGGGCTGCCCCTCTCAATACTGTCAATGTGGGGGTTAAATTTCAATACCCCAATTGTGGAGGAGACAAATATTCAAATCATAGCACATATAGTCAAATCACTTGGAATTAATTTGATCCTTTTAAGTCTTGCTTTTAACCTTATTAGGTTAGATCCAGAGTAGCCTTTGGCCTGGCATTCATTTAACTCATTAGTGAGCCAATATCCTCCAGAAGACTCTACCAGTTGTCTGACTTATTTAAGTTGGTGGATTTTTTGTTTTTTGGTTTTTTTTGTGGTTTTTGGCTGGGGCTGGGTTTGAACCCCCCACCTCCAGCATATGGGTCCCTACTCCTTTGAGCCATAGGCGCCGCCACTCACTTATTTAAGTTTTTTCTGCTCTTGCTGGTGGGAATGCAAATATTCCCAAAACAACATGAGCTTTGGGAATTGTTCACAGTTGTTCTTTCTTGTTGTTCTTTCCCAAGCATGATGGCCTTTGATCAACATAAAGATGAGAACTCAGTCAAAATTGAGGGCTCTTCCTCACTCTACATATTTTTGAAGTTCTCTCAGGGCAGCCCTCTTCTCTCCCACATTTTGTCCTACAAATGCTAGCCATCTCAGTCTCTCTGAACTTCACTTTCTGTATGCTCTACTCTCCAAGACAACTGTGTTCCTCCTCCCTATACTGCATCCTAGAACAGCTTTGCAGGTAGCAAGTTGGGGAAATTGTAGGGTTTCCTTTGCTAGGTTTTTGTTGTTGTTGTTATGATGTCATTCATAACATCCCTGCCTGTTATCCAATGTGTGAAAACAGTTGATTTATACATCAGCTCTATGATTGTTATAAAACTAATCATAAAATATATTTTTAAATGTATATGTGCATTTTCCAGCATGACTACCCAGAGCTTTCACTAAATTAGAGTATGATGCAAAAAATTACCCAAAACTTCTATCTATGTACTGTTCCTGAGAATAGTACATTGACAAAGATAATCTGTTCTTTACACAAAACTAAATAACCCCCTTTAGAAAAAGAAATTTTTCCATACATCTTAGGACATTGCTATTTGAAAATTTTTCATGCTTGGTCATCAATCACCTTTAAAATGTGAAGTTTAGCAAAGCCATCACCAATCAAAATGCAGGCAAGGAGGCAAGGGTAAAAAAAAAAAAAAAAAAGTGACTTTCAGAGCATTTCAACTGACTTGAAGGTCACTAATTATATGAAATATAAACCTCTCTCTCTGGGACAGAATATTTAACCAACTGTTTGAGCAAAATATGCCTTTGCTTCTGATGGTTCCATGAGTAAATAACACCAGGCTACACCTGTATGCACTTGTTCTTTTCTAAAATATTTATGTGCCATTATGTACATACATTCTTATTAGACTGCTTTCGATGAAAGTTAATATAGAACTAAGAGTCAAAGACCCCTACGTAATTATTAAAAATGAAATAATACATTTAATTTAAATATCATCTTTATTATATTCTGAGTCCTAGATATGATTTCCAAGACAAAATAAAACTAAAAGCATCTATAAAATAATTATAAGTTCTCTCATTTTAATTAAGAATTTTTCTATGAACAAAATTCAATTTCTATGCCTCTATACCTAAAAATCAAATTACTCTGCTCTCATTTGTAGTTAAAGTATTAATAAGCTTTCTATTCACATGGTTCTGTTAGGAGCTTCTAAAATGAGCACTGCTTAATAGATTTCTGGAGGATACAGTCATTTGACAGCATAAGGAAATAAATAATTACCGAACACTGGGGAAAATAAAGAAAGGAAATAAAGGTTACTATCAAAACTATTGTACTCTAGAACTCTATCAGAGTGCTATAGCAAAAAATAAAGGGAACTTGTCCACATAGCTTTGTAGCCAGAGTAACTAGTTTTCAGCAGAAGACATATGAAAAATTAGACTCATCCTTTTTCTAGAGTACTAGAGATAAGGAGTATAAAAAGGAAGAAGAAAACAGAGTAGTCATAAGTCAACAGATCTGTCAATGAATCTGTTAGAATGAGGTTTAAATGCATGAAAGTAAAAAATGAAAGTCTAATTAAGTCAAATGTGATGGATACAAACTAGGAAACATAGTCTAGAAGTTAAAAAGAATGAAATGTATATGTAAATGAAATATAAGTAAATCACAGAAAGAAGCATGTCAGTGCATAAAAATATTACATAATAGGCAGAAAAAGACCTATAGCATGTAACAAATTATAAAAGTTAACACCACATATTTAAGAATACCTACCTATTAAAAAATTTTATGGAGCAAAAGAAAATGGTGGGGAATGAGGATAAAAGAGTAAGATGATAGCTCGCTAACTAAAGGGTATGAAGACAATAATCAAGGAGAGACCTTTTAAGGAACCACGTTGGTAAGTCTCATGAACAGGAATGTGTGAATAATACTTTACTTGAATTCTATGAAAAACAACAACAGCAACAGTCTATTATTAAAGAAATGTATCTGCCAAGCAAGATGCCAAGATAAAGGAGGTGAATAAATTATACACAGTTGAACCTCTATAGTTGACCATCTACATTGACCAGCTCCTTAAGTTGGCCTAATTTTCATAGACCGGAAATGCACAATATGTATGTATCATTATTGTAGGCCTAGTTCCTTATGGTGACCAGCTTTGTATATTGATCAGTTTGTTACTGGGTGGTCAACTTACAGAGGTTCTACTGCGCTTTTTCCCTTTAAGGTCATAGATGGGAGAAACCTAAAATAGAGATAAAAGGATACATTTAGCAATGGTGGAGTAAAAAGATCACTTTTAATAAATGATCTGTTATTAGAAATGACATATGCATGAGATAATTACAGAAACACCTAAACACTTTACATGTATTAGATAAAGAAGGTGTATATAAAATGAAGAGAATAGAGCCCTGATTATAAAATAAATGGAGAAAAGCATAAAAGACATTTTTAGCAATGCAAATCCCTACAAGCAAGAATATCTACAAGAACTTCAGATTCTTGAAAGCTAAATATCTGAACAAAAGGAGAGCCTAAAGAACTGATCAGAGATAAGGTTTCAACTCATACTTTTCAGGAATAAAAGTGACACAGAACACAGTATATCTTAGTTCAAACAAACAAAAAAACAATGGGCGTTGCCTGTGGCTCAGTGAGTAGGGCACTGGCCCCATATGCCGAGGGTGGCTGGTTCAAACCCAGCCCCGGCCAAACTGCAATAAAAAAATAGGTGGGCGTTGTGGCAGGCGCCTGTAGTCCCAGCTACTGGGGAGGCTGAGGCAAGAGAATCGCTTAAGCCCAGGAGCTGGAGGTTGCTGTGAGCTGTGTGATGCCACGGCACGCTACCAAAGAGCCATAAAGTGAAACTCTGTCTCTATAAAAAAAAAAAAAAAAAAAGAAGAAACTACTTTCTGATGCACTGTCTTGAGGACAGTGATCAACTCAGTTAAAATTTACCCTAGGAAATATAAATTTAAAATTTAATTCTTCTTTTAAATTTTTATTTTTGATTAATATGAAGGTACTAATGTTTAGGTTACATTTTTTGCATTTGTCAGGCAAAGTCAAAGTTGTAGTTGAACCCTTCACCCAGAGGGCTATTCTTTTATTAATTTAATTCCAATTCTGCCAATGGGAAAAGGCAGTTAACAATTTTCCAAAAGTGTTCTAATGGGGCAGAAAATATTTACAAGGATGACGTGATACAGATGGCATTGAATCTATTCACCAGTATCATTTGACATTTAACTTGAGCACTTTTCTTGACTCATATCAGAGAAAAAAAAATACCAGTTGTGGAGGATAAAATTTCCAAAACAGACTCTCCAGATTTCCTGCATTAATTTCCAGGTCTATGAGTATGTTAAGTTATCACACCCTGAATATATCACTTTACACAGCCAACGAGATTTTGCAGATATAATTAAGGTTACTAATCAGTTAACCTTAACACAGGGAGATTACCTAGATTATCTGGATGGGCCTAATATAATGACAATTCCTTTAAAAACAGAGACTTCTTTTTAGTAGGTGGCATGAAAGGATTCCGACATTCAAAGTGGGAGGAAGATTTGACACATTGCTGGCTGCATTATGGAGGGGCCCATAGGGCAAGAAATGCAGGAAACCTGAAGAAGCTGAGAGCACTACCAGCTGACAGCTGGAAAGGAAATGAGAACCTCAATTTTACAATACCAAAGAAATTCTTCCAACACTCAGAATGAGTTTAGAAGGGAATTATTTCCCCACAGCTTCTAGATAAGAGTTCAAGCTAGTCAATAGTTTTATTTCCTCCTTGTGATTCCCTGAGTATACATTCAGCCAAGTCCGTCTGTACTTGTAAAGTTCAGAACTATGAGCTAATAATTGTTATCTTAAGTCATTAAGTTTGTGGTACTTCACTACACAGTACTAGAAAATTAGTACACCAGGATTACGTCATTTAGTTTCACTGTGGAATTTTTTTTAGGCAATATAGTAACATGCATCTGTGCCCTGTGAGTGAAAGAAGAGTTAAATTAATAATTTAAACTATTATTTTGAGTAAAAAGAACATTGTCACTTAAAGCCTTTGCAATGAAGGAAGCCCTGATGTCTTAATACAGTTTTCCTATGAAAATAAAACTTACCTATGACTATAACGTAAAATTTCCCAAATTGGCTAAATAATATATTTCTTCCATTGGGCTTTGCTACAGATGATCAGTTTGAATGCCGGCTAATATGTTAAAATTAGCTCCAAAGTAATTCAAAATTATTCAAAAAATTAGTCAAATAATTCAAAAAATTATTCATTGAATATACCAATAAATTAATGAAAAGCAGTAAAAGAAAACATTAGCTGCCGGGGTAACTATGCTAATAAGCATCCCATGTGATCTTGAAAGAAGCATTTAAACTTTCACTTCACGTTTGTTTTTTTGTTGTTGTTGTTATCTATAGTCTCTATATCTCTACAATGAGTCAACTAAATCACCGCAAAAGTCCCTGAGAGCTTAATTTTAATTTTTATATCAGAAAAGAACTGGCTAAAAGGTAAAAAAAAAAATTATCGAAAACAAGAAAATGTCAGAAAAATAGTAAATATGACTGTTGCTGATTTAAAATGTATATTTAAGCAACTTTATAAAATGAAATACTGTTAATAGTTGTGAGAAATTAGATAATTATATACGAAGACTCAATGAAACATTTAAAACATAATTTTATAGAATCATCAAAATCCCTTGCACTTTTTAAAGTTCAGGTAAAATCTTTAAGAAAAATAATATGGAATGTTAAAATGGAATAAGAGGTAGAGTGGAAAGAAGGAAAAGAATCAAAGGTGGGAAATAAAACCCTGCTTTGTGATTACCTAACATCTCCTCCAAACAGAGGAGAACAATTCTGACAGGTAAGAAAAGAATCCTGGGCGGGGCTGGGGAGGGGATAAGAATGAAAAAATGAAAAGCTCTTTGAAAAGCAATAAAAATGGGAATATTTTTATATAGGAGAATGAGACATCAAGACATAGGAAAAGCTTGTTAGAATATAAATATAGTCTAGATTATCCTCCTCTGGAAAGGATTTGCTAGACTTCAACGGGTAATGGGAACTTTATTATAACTCTATCTCTTCTAGGTCAAGCTTCTGGAAAATTTTGACACCGACAGATTTCCTTGAGCAAATAACACTTACTATAGATCTTCCGACTTAGTGCCAGCATTCAGACAAAAAAAAAAAAAAAAAAAAAAAAAAAAGTCAATATAAAAATGAAGTGCTTCTAGGGGAGCAGCCTAGAAAAAACAAATTTCTCAGAAGAATAAATCTCAATTACCTGCCATTGGCAAGGTCTATTTTGGAATGCACTCTGGCATCTGTCAAGAAGTTACGCATGAACCTATATTGCCCTGACCCTCTTGAAAGTCATATCTCAAGGACAAGAATCCTAAAAAGGAGGCTGCCCCTTTCTGAAAGTATTTAAAAATAAGAAGGGATATGGTTGGCAGCAGTCTTGATTCTTATTAAGCAAAGAGCAGAGGGAACATTTCTAGTGGATAGAATCTGGTAATTTCGTCTTATCCTGTTACCTGATAGAAACAACAGCCTCCAAAAGTGTAATACACTGTGTACACATATGTCACATGGATCAGTCAATATAAAAGCTTGTAGAAAGGTGATAAAGAAACATACACAATTATTTATACATTGCAAAAACATTTCCTCAAATCTACAACTTTTCAAAGACATTAGGAAACTAACTAGTTTCTTTCCCCCTTCAGATGACCAGATATACGTAGTTCATTTTCTTCACAGGATGAAGTTAAGAATTCATCAGTCTGCACAAAGCCATGCACTATCTATAAGAGTGGGCCTATCCTTTTCTATTCTGTTACTTCATGCATACTTTCATCATCTTGAGCCAGAAATGATTTAAATAATCTCCATTTAAAATAATCTCCATTCAGAGAAATGTCCATTTAAGAGACTCAGTTGTCTGCTTTCATTACCCACATTGATGTGGTTAACTAAAATATTATATACTTGACCCCAAAGTAACTTATAATTAATTTATAAATCTTCTACAGGGACTCACTCAGGGTAGTTGTCCAATAAATGACAGTTGATTGACAATAAATTGAAATTAAAAACCAAATTGTCTCTTGCTTTCTGGAAATCACATGGCCAAATGCCAAATAGTGATCTTTTAAAATTAAAGACATTACTTGCAATATGCACCATAAGTGTGATCCCATCATGCATGTTGCAAGGGTACATGTCGGATCTATTAAGTATAGAGTATAAACATCTTAACACAATAATTAAGTAAATGAGATTAGAGATATATTAAGCAGTACAATGTAAGCACTCCAAATTGTATATGAAATCAGCACATTGTACCCCATAGATGCATTAATGTATACATGATCTACATCTTTATGATTTAATAAAAAAATTAAATAAAAAATAAAGACATTAAAATATAAGATAATAAAGGCTGCTACTCTTGTGTGAGGCATTTAATGAACTATTCATTTGCATCACTGAAGTTAAGAAGATAATAAAGTCAGATAGTTATTCTTGTCACCCGATTCTACAAATCGAATACTGAGATTTAGAGAGATTAAGCAACATGACCAAGGTTATCCCAGATGACAAAAATTTGACTCTTTGACACCATCTTAATGAATTTGATTGATTTAAGGCCATATTTAAATAATGTGAGCTATCTACTTAGCTGACCTATGCTGGATTAATTCTTATAATAGGGAAGTTATATATTAATATAATTAAAAACATACAGCCCAGCTAACTGATACATAGATGGTGATATTAATGACAACTAAGGAAAGCACATCAGCTCTTATCTTGATTGAGAAGTATCATTTCTTTGCCTGAGTTATGCTATAGAAGTGACAAGATGGTCACTTTGTTCATTTTAATTTTTAATAGTGTATTTCCTTGATAGGAATTTATTTGAAGCTCAAATTTTCTAAACAATATAAACTTCAAGTAAAAACATTAACTTGGAAGTTTCTAATGGTGAAAGTTACCAAAGTGCTACATCAATCACAATTAAAACCTGAATATTATTTCTCTATCGCATACCATTTTGTGCAGGATACCAACTTGGTGAGCTTATCAGAGAATTTATTCACAAAGTTGGGTATCTGAAAAGGTAATGTCTTTAATAAAAGTGTTTATTATTCTCCATCTGGTAACAAAAATATAGCTATCAATTTTAATAATGATGACATTTAAATGTAAAATTTAACAGTTTCAAAGGATCCTGAAGCATTTCAAGAATATCATATTATGCTAGTAAGAACATATAAAATATACTTTCTTTCTGTTTTGATATAAAAGAAATTCATGAGCAGAGAAATTATTTAAGGTGATAACCTAGATCTAAAAATGTTCTTCCTCTAAATAAATGATCTAAAAAATAATTTGGAGATAAAAATGGTATCAACATATTCAGTAAAATATATCACATAGAAGCTATCCTTAAAACAAACAACATCAACTCTAACAACAACAGCCAAAACAATAATAATAATAATAAAATAATAAATAATAAAATAATAATAAAAACAAAACAATGGTCAATGCCAGAATGAACAAAGAAATGAAAAAAGAAGCCATGATCTATAGGATTAGGTGTAGACATTGAATTCACCAAAATATGAAAATTAGGTTAAGAAACCGTGATAAACAAGGTCACAGAAAGTAAATGCTAGGAATTCTCTAATAATATGACAAAAAGTTTTCAGAAAGGGACAGAAAAACTAAGGACACCAATTCTACTTCCTTAGAATGACATTGATAAAGTTTAATATAGAAACATTAAGAAACAGAGTTTAAAGAATATCACATAAAAAGAGAACAGTAAGAAGGACTAAAAATTAGAACATGACAAATAACATTTGCAAGACAGAAGATGAGAGAAAATAACATGGGCTCATTTTTTCATCTTCAAAAATAAATATTACTAATAATGTTAACCTTTGAAGGAGAGGACATAAAAATTGGCTCTAAAGAACCTTCTTGCAATCTGACAAAACACTATCCAAATAGAAGAAATAAAATATGAAAAAAGTCTTAAATGGGTGTTGATGCCAGTATCACACCACTAACTTAAAAAGTAGGAAAATATGAACGGGGACCTATAATGATGAGGGAGGAGGCCCGAATTCAGGCAAACCATGCTAAGCACCCAGGAGTGAGGGGATGTCGGCTGGGGTCATGAGGGAACCGCAGGAAGGACAGAGCCAACATAATAGGCGTCGCTTTCCACAGCAAATTTAGTACTCTAAATTTATAATAATGGCTCTCTCTCCTATGGCACAACTTTTAATTAGGAGTACAGGATTACCCTCAGTTTGGGAATCCCTCTCTGTGAAAAATGGCTCTAAGATAATTATGAGAATTAAATAAAACTAATGTCCTTGCTTCTTTTTAGAAGCACTATGAAATAGTTTTGGGTTTTTTTGTTTTTTTTTATTGATGTGTGAAGGGAAGTCAAGATGAAACCTTAATTGTATCTGTTGCATTAGTTTCTAATATCAGTTCTTCTATATGTGGTAAAATGCTACTCCTTTTTTCTAACAAAATAAAGTCAGAAAGTAGGCATTTCAAGGTCAGCAACACTCTGTGAGTAAATCATGAGAACACAAAGCTCCTTCCTGCTCTGCCAAACTGAGCATGTGGTTTTCATTCTCTGGAGCTGAGACAGTAGATTCCCTGCCAGGTGCCCTATCCATAGTCCATGAAGGAAGGAAATGAACAAGAATAAAGGAAAAGGCTTGTCTTTTATAATTCAGAGAAAAAAATCATTTTCTCAGAAAACACCAGCATCTCTGTTTTCTCTTGGCTACAATTGTAAGAAACTGAGAAATGACATTTTTATTTTTTGCAAGGGGGACCGGGGGTGGGGTGGAGGAAGGAGGCATATTGCCAGCCTGAACAAAATCAAGGTTGTTAGTAAATAAGAAAAAGTGATAGAATAGATAATTGGTAGAAAATTAGAAATTATCTTCTTCAGGCTATCTCTTTTGCTATTCAACTACCAATCATTATATATTTCCTCTCAGCCCAAAGAACACACTCATCCTTCCTCAAGGTGAAGTTCTCTCATCAGGTCTAGAAGTGGCTCCTTGAAGGTCTGCAAACCTATAAACTTAAACCTTAAAGCTTATCGAACACCATGCACCAATAAAAATTGCTTAGAAGAAACAGCTAATTACAATTTAAGAAATAATTCCCATTGAGACAAGGAAGGAATGAAAAGTAAATAGCATTAGCTAATCTTCAGAATATATCAAATCCCAAGGACAAGATAAAGAAGAATTTTTAGTTTTTAAGAACTCTTTTCCGTAAAGGTTGGACTAATTTCCATTCCCATCAAAAGTGTATAAGTGTTCCCTCTTCACTGCTACACTCATCAACATGTTACTTTTCTTTTACTTTCTAATAATAGCTTTTCTGACTGCTGTAATATGAATGTGGTATCTCATTGTGGTTTTAATTTGCATTTCTCTGATGACTAGTGATGTCGAGCATTATTTATGTTTGTTGGCTGTTTGTGTATTTTCCTTTGAAAAATGCTTATTCCTGTCCTTTGCCTAATTTTTTATGAAGTTATTTTGTTTTATTCATATTGAATTATTTGAGTTCCTTGTAGATTCTGAGTATTAGTTCTTTGTTGGATTTATAGATAATAAATATTTTCTCCCATTCTGCAACTTGACTATTTAACTCTGTTGATTATTTCTTTTGCGTGCAGAGCTTTTTAGTTTAATTAATTCCCATTTATCTCTTTGTTGCCTGCACTTTGGAGGTTTAGTAATAAATTCTTTACCTAGGCCACTGTCCACAGAATTTTTCCTAGGTTTTCTTCTAGTATTTTTGTGGTTTCAGGTCTTACATTTAAGTCCTTAATCCACCTTGAGTTAGTTTTTGTATGGGATTAAATACCGGGGTTCAGTTTCATTCTTCTGCATCTAGCTATCCACTTTTCCCAGAGACAATTATTGTATAGGGTGTCCTGTTGACAGTGTATGTTTTTTATTGACTTTTTCAGAGATTGACAAATTGTCTGATCTACGTGTCATTTTACCAGTACTATGCTAATTTGATTACTTTATCCCTGTTAGATAATTTGAAGTCAGGTAAGGTGCTGCTCCAGCTTTTTTTTTTTTTTTTTTTTTTTAACTTTTTCATCAGGGTTGCTTTGGGTATTGAGACTCTTTTTTGTTTCAATCTAAATTTTAAGATTGTTTTATCTAAGTTAATGGAAAATTAAATTGGGGTTTAGATAGAAATTATTTTGAATCCGTCGATTGCTTTCAGCAGTATGGTCCTTTTAATGATAGTGATTCTTCTTATCTGTGAGCGTGCAATGTTTGTCCATTTGTTTATTTCCTCTATCATTTCTTTCATCATTGTTAAGGAGTTCTCCTTGTAGAGGTATTTCACCTCCTTGGTTAAATATATTTTAAGTTATTTTATTTTTTTGTAGCTATTAAAAATGGGATTAACATTTTGATTTAGTTCTCAGGTTGATCATTATTGGTGTATATAAATGCTACTGATTTTTATATTGATTTTGTATCTTGAAACCAGACTCTTATCAAATCTAGGAAGGTTTTAAAGACGTTTTTAGGGTTCCTAAGTATAAGATTATGTCGTTAGCAAACAGAGATAATTTCATTTCCTCATTTCCAGTTTGTATGTATCTTATTTTGCCTGATTGCTCTGGCTAGTAATTTCAGTACTATTTTTTGTAGAAGTAGAGAAAGACATCCTTATTTTGCTCCAGTTCTTGAGGGAGCAGGTGGTTTTAACTTTTCTCTACAGTATAATGTTGGCTATGGGTTTATAAATATGACTTTAATTATGTTCCTTTTATAACTAGTTCTTTGAAGGTTTTTATTATGAAGAGATGCTACATTTTATCAAATTCATCTTCTGCATCTATTATAAATCCCTCCTGATAGGATTTAAAAGGAAATTTAAAATACAGCAAAAAGAACATTCAGAAAAATATAGAAAAGCTTGGAAAAAAGCAAAACAATAAATATACATTCAGGACGTAAGATGAAGGATAAATTTGAAATTCATAGCATCTAACTTAAGTAAGGGAAAAGAGACAATTATGCATTTAACATTAACAAAAATACAAAATAGACCAAACACTTAAAGGAAAGATTCTTGAAACTTCATGCCAACAAACATGTTTTTTCAGAAGTCCTCACATAAGAAAGTACACCTTAAATCGCAGTCATATCATTATTTTCGAAATGTCTTAACTGGTTTATTTTGTATAGATCTTGAGCTAGCTAAAATACTAAAAGTCTTTTGTCCCTGCTCCCTACAGTCATTTTGGTTTTATTTTTTTTCTTTATTTTACTAAATAATTAGATTGATACATAAATTTTCAGGGAAGATTTTCTAGGGGAGACAGAAGAATTTAGATTACACTAAATCTCATAAATACATATTTGACTACTTTCTTTCTAAATCTTTCCCCAAACACCATCACTAAAAATGCCCTTCACCATTCCCACAAAACATCTAACGTTATTAGGGCCTGTTACCCCAATGCCCACATTTTAAATAGTGGTCGCCTAAAATCTTAAATTGATTACTTTTATTATGGAGAACAATTCAATTTCATTCTGGTGCCCGCCATGTGAACAGCCATTTCAGAACACATAGTCTATAAAAAACCTTCCAGATACTGAGATGCACACTTTTTAAAAAATCTGTCTACTACTTCATTCAGTAATTTCACTACTATCTATCCAATGGAAATGAAATAATTATATCAAAAAGATACCTGCATTTGTATGTTAATTGTAGCACTTTTCACAATAGTAAAGATATGGAAACAACTTATATATTAATCAGTTGATGGGTCCCTAAAGAATATTCATATATACATACATACATACACACACATACCATGAGATAAAAAAAAATCGAAATCATGACCTTTTCACAACTTGGATGGAATTAGATGACACTATCCTAAGGAAGTAACTCAAGAATGAAAAGTTAAATACTACATCTTCTCACTTATGTGTGGGTGCTATACTTATGAGTATGCATGGCCATGCAAGATGAAATAATAGACACTGAAGACTCCAAAAGGTGAGAAGATGAGAGGGGATGAGGGAAAAAATTTTCCCTCATTTTTTGTACAAATTTTTTATTTGGTGCAATGTACATTATTTGGGTGATGGGTACACTAAAAGCCCAGACTTCACCACTACAAAATATAGCCAGGTAACAAAACTATACTTATTACTCCTTAAATCTATAAAATAAATAAAGAAGAAGAAAGAGCATGCATGGCAGATGCATTTTTCATGGTTCAAAGGAAAGATTTCATACCTTTGTGCTCTACACATTTGGACTACTTACTTTCTCTCTTCTTTGTCTTAATTTTTGGTCATTTCAAATGGATACTGAGATAAGATACATAATCATAGAGGCATAATGTGATATAATTAGAATACATGTAAAGTACTTGGCATAGCACCTGTTATATACTAATATGATGAAAAATATTAGTCATGTTTATTACTACTCAAAAAATAATTTTAGTTTCTTTTAAATAGCTATTATTTACTTATATCTATAAAACTTAGAAGTATCTCCTAAAAGACCAGAGCAAGAGTTCCTGATAACATTAAACAGGCTTCTTTTTGATATTTGGTTAAGATTACATTACATATTAACCTTAAGGAGCAGTAGAAGATTCGATGCTACTCTGATAATTGTATTTGCTTATATGTACTTTCTGCATAAGAAGACTATTAGAAGTAAAAATATGATAAGAAATACAGGGCTAAAGGCAATAAGCTGTTCCATACTCTAAACTCTGCAAAGGATGTTCAAGAAGTAGACTGTAATCATAAAATTAAGTTCTTCCCCACCCTATCACCTACTATGAAACTTTTGTCATTTTACTCAACTTTCAAGAGCTCTCAGTTTCATTGTTTGTAAGACATGGTTGCTATAAGTAAACATCTTCAAAAATTTAAAGAGTTCAAAAAATGTTTTCCAAACTAAGCTGAATGCTACCTATTAACTATCCATATAGACATCTCTAGATCCTTGAAAAGCAATTTAAGGGCTTTTTGTTTAAGTTATATAAAATGATTTTCCCTCACAAGTTAAAAATAGTTTTTATAATAAGGGTTTTAACTATTTTGACTAAGATGTCTTAAGGGCAAGAAGGTGTTGAAAATCTTATGAACTTAAAAGGTGACAGAGAGAGGAGCTTGCTTTCTGAGCTTCTTCTTTTTCTTCATTTCTTTCTCTAGATTCAAGTGGGATATTTCCAGATTTTGCAAACAGAACATATGCTTTCAATTTCTTAATATTAAAAGCTGCCTCATCTTGCTCTACTTAAAGTATTATTTATAGCTCTCACTGTTCTATATGTAAGTAGTTAAGCATTTATTCATGATCATTAGCATTTATAAAATATTTCCACTAGGTTTCATATATAAAATTTTCTTTTTGAGTTATTGCTCCAAACTGCCATGTGATAAAGCTGGAATTTTTTTTTTTTTTTTTGGGGGGGGGGTTGACGCTTCGGTAATATTGATTTTGATTTTTTCCTATTTTGTGTATTTTTTTGTTAAATAATAATAGCATTTATATTTTTAAAATGTGACCATGAATGTGGGAGGAAGAGAGAACATAGTAATATTGATTTTCTGGAAGATATGGGATATTGGCATAAGACAAATTAAGGGAGGGAGACAGGGAAATTACAAAGTTGTCCATGCTATGTCAGTTTTGGTTTTAAAACTAAAAGATAAATAGATGTTTTATTTTGTAATTTTTTCCTAAGATTATTATTAAAACAAAATTATATTTCCTGGGCAGAGTAACAATTCTTAGTTGGAGAATGCCAACTCAGAAGAATTTTGAGATATCGAGTTCTAAAAATTTGTTACAAATATTTCATTAAGTGAATATTTCTCATATAGATAACTGAAGCTTTGATTATAAGCATTATGCACTTAGTACATTATATACTTAATTTATAGTTATAGCAGTCCAAGAGTCTTAGAAGGATCAACAATATCTTATATTTGTATGGTCCATTAAATTTTTTCACAGTGTAACATTCTACTTAACATTTCTCATTAGATCAGAGATTTTAATAAATTACCTATGACATAATTTCTGCATTAGCCCTGCTTCCTACACAATTCATTTCATAAAACATATTTGTTTAAACTGAAATTAAATATTGAAAACTATGCTATTGTCACTTAGGGCAAATGATAATGTTTGTAAGGTAAATAAATATATGTATGTATGTTTTTTTTGAATGTTAGTTACTTTGAGAAAAAAGTTGGTAAATTATGGCCTTGAGGCCAAATTTGGTTTCCTTTCTAAATAAAGATTAGCTGGAACACAGCCATGTTCATTCATTTACGTATTATCTATGGTTGCTTTCATGCTCAATGACAGACAGGAGTAGTTGTATCATAATTTTACAACCCACAACTTTAAATACTATTTGTGCCTTTATAGTGCAGGTTTACTGAGATCTAATTAGAACTTGGTAGACATAACAGAAAGGGAATGAAATGAGAAAAAAACACTTTATATTCTTTAGTGCAAATAAGCTGAAATATAGAACCATTGAGGATCTTAGCAAGGAGCAGAATAATTACACTAAAACATAAAAATAAAATCTTAAAGCAGAAAATATTAGTAGGAGTGAATGAACAAAGGCAATTCAGCAAACACCTTCTAGAAACAGTAGAAACCCTAGGACTTAAGTGGGAAAGGGGGAAATGAACATTACTGGAGTCTAATGAGCATGAGAGATAGAGAATAAAGGATTCCCAGCAGGAACTCTCATCATGAAGAAACATAACTACTGGCATAGTAGTTATGGACTGGAGACAGTGGAAAATAAATATCCATACATCTCCTTTCTGCTCCATTCCCCAGCTGGTGCCAGCCACTTACAGAATGGATGGTGAAGGAGCTTAGGAGGCAGTGCTTGGGGTTTAGCTTATTGGAGCATGGAGTTCATGGTATAAAAAGACAGAAGACAATTTGAATGTAGACTGAGGAAAACAGAGAAAATCTAGCAAAAATAATTAATTGCTATTCTAGAATAAGTTATTAGATGGATGATTGTGATTTCTGAATTTCTTCCTTATTTTGACTTAATGACTAAAAAATAAGTGCAGGCTAGGCATGGTGGCTCACGCTTGTAATCCTAGCACTCTGGGAGGCTGAGGCCAGTGGATTGCCTAAGCTCAGGAGTTCAAGACCAGCCTGAGCCAGAGCAAAACCCCATCTCTTAAAAAAAAACAAACCCAAAACCCTGGTGCTGTGGTAGGCACCTGTAGTCCCTGCTTCTCAGGAGGCTGAGGCAAGAGGAGCACTTGAACCCAAGACTTTGAGATTGCTGTGAGCTATGATGTCAGAGCACACCAAAGGTGACCAAGTTACACTCTGTCTCAAAATAAATAAATAAATAAATAAATAGTGCAAAAATGCATAAGAATATTGGCTTAGAATAATAATTTTAAAAGGGAGGGTTTACTTGGTAAATAAGAAGAATAGCAACAGATTAATGATGAAGAACATATTTTAAAACCTGGTTGCCATTAATATACATCTCCATCATTTTAAATTAAATTGTGTTTATATGTGTACTTTGGTTTATTTGCTTTTAAATGTGCTTTCTGCAGAGAATTCTAATTATATAATTAGAATTGGATAATTGTGATCTTGGATGATTCAATGTATCTAGGAATATCAAGATATCCTCTTCTATTGTTTGCAATCAATCAATTGTATCACATAAGTAAAGTTATATACTCCAGGTATATCAGAAGCATTCTTGACACCTTCATCTCTCTTATAAATAATTTGTCAACAACATTTGTTGGTTTTATTTTCTAAATATATCTTAAGTTTCTCCACTTCTGTCCATCTTCACTGCCAATACCCTAGAGTCACTTTCAGAATTGCTTATCAACTGATCTCAATTTATGAACTCAGTTCTGAAAAAAATATTGCTTATTTACCTTAAAATTGTCAAGATTGAAATTTTTCCTTATTACTCTTAAGCAATTTTTTGTTTCTCAATAGATGAACCAAAATTATCTAAAACTCTGGATCTAAATCATATCTTTCTGTCAAGCTTCATCTGAATGAGAAAAAGTTGAATGCATTCTCCCTAAGAATTAGGATAAGAAAAAGTGCCCACTGTCCCCCACTTCTATTCAATGTTATACTGGACATCCTAGCCAGAGGAATCAGGGAGGAGAAAGAAATAAAGGGCATGCAATTAAAAATTAGGAGGTCAAACATCCCTGTTTTCTGACAATATGGTCCTGTATCTAGAAAACCCTAAATACTCCATCAAGAGACTCTTAGAATTGATAAACAAATTCAGCAGAAGTCTCAGATTACAAAATTAATATGCACAAATCAGTAACATTTGTATATACTAGGACCAGTCAACCTAACAGTTAAATCAAGGGCTCAATGCCATGTACAATAGCTACAAAGAAGATAAAATACCTAAGAGTATACTTAACCAAGGAGCACTATAAAACACTGATGAAAAAATCATAAACGGCACAAATGGAAAATCATCCCATCCTCATGGATTAATACAATCGACATTGTTAAAATGTTCATACTTCCCAAGCTGATTTATATATTTAACACAATTCCTATCAAAATATCAACATCATGTTTCAGGGGTCTAGAAAAAATAATACTAAGTTTCATATAGAACCAACAAGAAGCCTGAATAAGCAAAGCAGTCTTAAGTAAATATAACAAACCTGAGTCATCAGATTACCTGACTTCAGATTATACTATAAAACAATAGTAAACAAAACAGCATGGTACTAGTATAAAAGCAGAGATACAGACCAATGTCTAGAATAGAGAACCCCATAATAAAACCATCTACCTACTACCAACTGATTTTTGACAATGCAGTCATAAACATGCACAGGGAAATAACACCTGTTCAATAAATGATGCTGGGAAAATTGGATAGCTACATTCAGAAGAATGAAACAGAACTCTTATTCCATGCCATATACAAAAATTAACACAAGATAGAAAAAATAAATAAATGTAAGGCATGAGACTATAAATATGCTCGAAGAAAATATAGGAAAAACTCTTCAAAACATGGGCCTAGGAAAAGAATTTATGACTGAAACCCCAAAGGCAAATACAGCAACAATAAAAATATATAAAGGGGACTTAATTAAATTAAAAAGCTTCTACACAACCAAGGAAATAATCCATATAATAAATAGACAACTTACACAATGGGAAAAAAATATTCACAAACTGTATTTCCTATACATCCAACAAAAGACTAATAATATGTAGACTCTATAACAAATTCAAATAGATCACTAAGATAAAAGCACCATCATCAAAAAGTGGGCAAAAGACATGAACAAAATTTTTACAAAGGAATGTAAACAAATGACCAATCAGGATATGAAAAATATTCAACACATAGGAAAGGGCAAATTAAAACCACAATGACATACCACCTTACCCCTGTCAAATGGCCACTATTATAAACTCAAAAAAAAAAAAAAAAAATGCTGGCACAATTGCAAAGAAAAAGGAATGTTTATTCCCTGTTAGTGGGACTGCAAAGTGGCACAATCTCTATGTAAAGCAGTTTGGAGATTCCTCAAACATATATAAGTAGATCTTCATTTGATCCAGCAGTCCCACTACTAGGTATTTACCCAAAGTAAAAGAAGTCATTTGGTTAAAAAAAAAAAAAAAAAAAAATCTGTATCCAAATGTTTATTTCAGCAAAATTCATGATTGCAAAGATATGGAGTCAACCTAAGTGTCCATTAATTCATGACTAGACAAAGAAATGTCATATACGCACACCATGGTATAAGACTCAAACATAAAAAGGAAAGAAATAATGTCTATTGCAACAACTTGGATGGAATTGGATACAATTATTCTAAATGAAGTATCTCAGGAATGATAAATACAGTTATGTGCAATGGTTCAATTCTAATGAAATTTACTATAGTATGATTAATAGAAGTGAATTACTGTAAAATGCTAATTTATCATCAGGGAATTTTTATTATATCAGGTGAAATATTATGTTATGTAGTCATTGAAATACTGACATATAATTATTGACATGCAAAATGATCACATTTTTTTTAACTGAAACTTTTCTTTGAGACAATTGTAGATCTACCTGCCATTGTCATGGATACTATGAAGCTATCCCACATACCTTTTACTAAATTTTTACTTACAGTAACTTCCTGCAAAGCTGTAGTATAACATATTATCCGGGACATTGATATTGATATGACCAAGATACAGAAACATTCCATCACCACAAGGATGATGATCAAAGGGAACTTTCTGTTGCACTTTTAGGAGGACACACCCACTGCTTCATCCCACCTCCAATTTTTGGAAGCCACAAATCTGTTCATTTTTATAATTTTTATTGTTTCAAGAACACTACATAAATGAAACAATTTCGTATTAAACCTTCTGAAATTGACTGTTTTACTCAGCATAATTCCTTCAGGATTCATTTAAGTTGATGTGTTTATGAATAGTACATTTTTCAGCAAAATACCACATTATAAAATACTATGTATAGATTAATTCCTTTTTATCCAATCTATAGATTTTTTTCTACCTAAAATCATGAATTTTACATAAGTTGATAAAGGTGTACTTGGGAAATTAACAGCAAAAAGGAACATTTATATTCTTTTATTATACTTCTCATATTTATAATTATATATATGAGCTATAAAAGCTTTTTTAAAAATTATAAATGTAAAGTGAGGGAAGTAAGGGGAGTTTCTAGGGAGATGGTTAGCTCCATGTGTGATGTTTAGTTTCATGATTTTCATTTTCAGATGTAAAGAAAATATATTAGTTTTTTTGAAGTAGAAAATAGCTCTACATTTCTAAATTCTGAAAGGAATATATAATTTATTTATATAGAGGAAACTAAGCTAACAATGAACAATACATTTAGCAGAGATTTAGCAAAGGGTGCAAAATGTTCCTGATACATTTCTCTTTTCAATTGTCTATAATATCCAGGGAGCAGGCATTACGTCAATTGGTGCAGTGTTAGCCAAAATCCTAGATTTTTCTTCTCCCAACCCGTTCTTGTCTTTTGCACATTTTTCCTACTCTGACCCTTTATTTATAGAATAGAGAGTCTCTAGCCTGAATTTGCAAAATAAGCCAACAGATTTGATCAGTTTTCTGCAAGGTAGGTTAATTAAGAGAATCCATTTACATAACACTTTTACTTGTCTTCCTCTTGATCTGTCTTGATAATTGAAATAAATAATTGAAATTTATTTAACACTTTTACTAGTGATAAAATAAGCTTTTGTTTACTTTGTAGAGTCAGAGGAGTGTGAAAAAAAAAAGAAAAGAAAAACATTTTTTAGAGGTACAGTTATCCTGGACTTTACTTGAACTATGAGAAAAGGTCATAATGTTTTAATGCAACAAGAAACATCTTGAACACCCTTTGAAATACGGTAGTATCCAATACTTAGCATCGTGCTTTAAGTAAGTGAGCTTAAGAATGCACTTTAGAAAAGAAAAAAATCACACAGAAACTATTTAATTTCTTTAAAAATCACCAAGCAAGAAAAACAACATTGAAATTCTGTACTGATTTTCCACAATTTCAATACAGTACACTGACTGAAATCCAAGAGCAAAAGTTAGGATTCTGCTCCTCTATTTTTGATAAAAACCTGCATGTTTAATTTAGATGACTTTTCCCTCTGGATTTTACCTAGGAGTGGCCTTTTTAGTTCTTTAGTTAAAAGAGAGCACATTTTACTGATGTCTCCAATGTTAATATTTCTTGTTTTCTCTGAAAGATTCATATTCATACAGCAGGGGCTGAAGGTCCATTAAGCCAGCTTCAGATTTCTCTAGCTTATTTTTTATATCAATTTGCTGAACAATATCATTCATGTTGGTCTCCAAAACCATTCTTCCAACACCATTTCTATAAGAATATTGTAAACTTTGTCTATGAGCAAGATCAAATCCAGTTAAGTCTAAAATGCCAACTTCACTTTCTGATGAATTCACCCAGAAGAGTTAAATAAACTCCAAGGTAACTGGACTTGTAAAGCACCTTTCTGTTTGCCTAATGCCGATGACTCAGTTTGCTGTAACATCCTTCAATTAATAATTCTCACTTTAGAAAATTACAAACATTTTCATCTCTCTTAGATATCAAATGGAAAGCCTCCCTGATGATTTATTCTTGTGCATCTTCACTTGGGCTGTAAATTGTAGACCCACGGATTCCTATGGTTGTTAAAGATGAGGATCACCTTGGTCATGTCTGGGTGGAGCCAACCTGGTGGGTGCTACAGATCAGAGCAGGGACTGGCATGAGCCTCATCTGGGGATCACACCAGAGATCTCTCCCCATCTGCCCTTTCCTGAACCTTTAACACTTTTTTTTTTTAATTTCTTAAATACAAAATTAGAAAACATTGTTGTGATTGTATTCTCACAAATATGTTTTTTAAAGAAAAATTAAAATACTGAAATTTCTTGCTCATTTTCTAACCAGATATTCTTTTTTTCTTTTCTTTTCCAGTAATAATCCACAATGAATACTTAATGGCAGACATCATGACTATATGAGCTTCATTGTCAACAGCAAGAAAGCTACCAACTGCTCGTCATGGCTTGTGAATGTTGAGGTCTCAGCTCTGAGTAATGAATTAAGCCATGCTAGGGCTGGAATTGCAATGTCTAAACATCTAAAGTAGCTGCTATTATGATAACAGAAAGCTGCCTAGTCATTAAGTTTCGAGATTAGCATTTCTAATAAGGGATTATGCAGCAACGTTAGGAAGAAGAGAAGTTATATTTAAAAATGCCATTAAACAGAATTAAAAACATTTTCCAGTGAATAATTGCTAAGTAGATTTTGAGCAAAGCAGGCTCAGTAGCACTATATAATTAGCTAACTTTATTAGCCACCAAACATCTAACTGCAAAAGAATATGGTAGCTACCAAAACAAGGAGGAAAGTTAGTAAGCGCCTCGCATAGACAATTGTCAAAATGGTTTTTACAAATACCAAACATAGATAGATGTCAAGTTATTGTTACTCGACATTGCTTACACTGGATTTTATCTTCTGCCTAGCTCCTCACTCCTAAACTCTTGATTTCTTCAAGTAGAAACTAAGAGCTGAAAACTATGCCCTATATAGAAAAATACTTCTTCAGGTTTAAGAACATGTCTGTCCCAAACGCAACAATAAAAACTATCACTAACCACAAATTATAAAGCAAAGCTGATATTCTAGAAAAGAGGAAATATGATCACAGTAGCCATGCCAATACTTACTGACTTAAATTTGTATCCAACCCTCTACAGTATGACATTTCAATGCATCTCCTATTTCTATTTGCTGAAGAAAGAGGACTCAGCTTATTCCCATTCCAAAATTCCCCTCTGTGCCTTAAAAGTTCCTAAATTCACCCTCTCTCATTCCCTCACTTCCACTTCTTTTATCAAGCTTTTATCAAAGCTTCTTTTGTACAGGACAAGTACCTTCTTTTTTTTTTTTTTTTTTTTGGAGTTTTATTTATTTATTTTTTATTGTGGAGAAGGGGCAGGGAAAGAAGGCGGGGGAAGAGGTGAGTGACAGGGTCGGGCCAGTGGCATGGTACCACATTGGCTGTATCTAGGTAGAGGC